>DWEE01002528.1:0-11481 GCA_018245755.1 Parelbella macleannani
TAATCAAGAAGACTTTGAATTAGAATTTGAAGAGAGTAAGGCTGTTTTACAATGCAGGAAGACACCAATATCGAGAAACTCAAGGTAGGTGCCATGTGCTCATAAAAAAGTGTTATATCTCTGCAAATCTGTGCTGAAGCAGCTTGATTCTTTTAACAGAGTTTCTTACTTAGTTAATAAGTTATTAGTTATAGTGTCAGTGTCAGTAGATCAGTATCGATTTCAGCAATAACCGCATAAAATCTTCGCAACCTCGTGTTTCTTTAGCAAACGATTATATTACAATTATATCATCCGTTCTTTTAATACTTTTCATATTTATTGTTGTATCTGTATTTTACTATAGATTGTTGTACTTAGCCTATGTCTGACTGCCTCATTGGTCCAGTGGTTGCAAGTGTAATATTGAATATTTCTAAATTAGACTTTCTTTCTATTAGAAATTTCTAGTAGGGGCTTGGAGTCTGGATCTGTATCGAGTGTGTAGCAATAGGCTCACCATCTAGTCCTCGGTGGGACGTAAATGTAACTGGTGAAACGTGGCAGTGTAGTACATTGTTCTGCCTACATCTTCGGGGATTAAAGGCACGATGTGATAAATTTGTAACTTAACTGGTGGAACATGGGAGTGTACTACACTCCTCTGTCTACCCCTTCGGGGATTACAGGTGTGATGTTACGTTATGTGATACATTTGTAGAATTCAGAAAAATTTCTTTAAAGTATTTGCACTGTAAAAATAAAAGCATGAATCTTTTCAAGCCGTGGCCCTTCACAGAATAAATTGTTTTGAATGATGGCGATCGTCGTTACTCATAATTTATTTTCATAACGCAGACGACAGCTCTGAGTTGTCGTCCGACTAGTTATAATTTTGCTGAAAATTTTGAATACGGATCTCTTAAAACGCACACTGTAAAGTAATGTTAGGGTTTCCAAACAATTATATAAAAACATGGTGTGAATGACACGACAAACATAATATTGTTGTTAATTTGAATAAATAAATTTTATTTAACACCTATACACCTATATATATACAACAAAAAGATACAACAGAGACAGTACAAATTTTTAAGGGCACACAAAAGGCGGTACCTGATAACCACAAAAGCACGTGTCATCAAGGAATTGTAACTTTTTTCCTATCGAGGGGGAAACCTTCAAAAGGTACCCGGGAGAAACACCGGATTACGCGGGATTTGTACCTGCGACGGAATGCACCAGTGCCCTCCTAGCTTGACGCCCCTCCGAGCCCTACACCGAGAAGACGCATGTTGTCATCTCCCATGCCTACCGATTCTTACGACAACATGCGGCCACACATATTGTCCTTTATGGGACTGCTGCCTGAACGGTTAGAGCTCCCACTAATCGGCCACGATCCCGAGAGTCTTCTTTTAGATGCCTCTTACGACAGGCAGGAGGTACCGTAGCCTGACTTCTGGTCCCGAGCTACAGGGACAGGCAGAGTTGTACCTGCATGTATACATACTGTTGTAGAAATAGAATTTAAATTAACAACTTTGTTAACGTCTATGTACACTCTTCTATAAACACAAAAGCTCCGTTTAAATATTTAAATTTATTTAATTTAAAAAACATGTCAGATAAGGACTCGCCGCTCTTCAATAATTAGCTAATAATAATTATCTTAACAGTATCTAATATCTGATGAGGACCTGTTGTACCAGGATGGTACAAAACCATTCTTACAAGGATCCCATGTGCATAGTTATATATCAATCAAAATCGATGCTAACACAACATTATGGCACAGCACCGCAACGTTGTTGTATCGGAACTTGCCACTTAAGCTAATTCATTTTAATCAAGCCTTGATCGGTCCACAGCGTTATTTGAACTATGTATACACATACATCATAGTGTTAATAATATATTGCAAACATTTAGAAACGCTTGTTACGGCAAAAGTAATTTTGTGTTTCCTTACAAACATGATATGATTGAATGAATAAATTGATCGTTCCACGTAATTGGGTATGAACGAAAACAATTATGTATATATGTATAAAGGGTCCCAATTTATTTACGTGTGTTTTCGATTCGTCAACTTTCATGCCGTTTGACTAACGAAAAGTATTATAATTATATAGGATCACTATATACAAACGTGTGCTTTCATTTCGTCAGCGATAATGTCATTTGACTAACGAAAACCTATATCAGTATATAAGAACGTGATATATAAACGTGTGTTTTCATTTCGTCGGCAATCATGTCCGCCGAGTAACTATTTCGGTCATAGCAACTGCGTCCGTTGATGAATTGTATGACCTTTCAATTTCATCGATTGCGCTCGCATCCGATATCTCGACATAATTACCGTATGTTATCTACACTCCACACAACGTTTCACGATGCTTTAAATATACATATAATATATACTATGAGTAATGTGGCATTTTTAACTATGATCACTGTCTGCAAAACGTCTTCAAGTACCTACCCCAATTGTTCTCTATTTTATGGGGATGGGGCTACCATTACAGTACATCATAATAAATCCAATACCGACTTTATAGGAACCCCTGACTAATTTTATCGCGTAGGCAGTTTTTAATAATTCTGTATTATCATTTTTTCAGAAAGATTAAAAAGTACGTCACAAATTACAATTTATAAGAAACCGGGTCTATTATGTTTGTTGTGAATATAAACATTTGCATGTTAAAAGCTTTAAACTCGAGTGTCGGATGCACTATGCAGGTCAGGTCCGAAACCGGTGATGCCGGTGAAGGCGGGCGGGGCGCGCGGCGGCGCGGCGGGCGCGGCGGCCGGCGCGGCGGGCGACAACGCGGACGCGCAGCTGCTGCCCCATCCTCTCCGCCTCAAGTATAATGTTGGGAAAATCATAGGTTAGAACACACATAAAACTTTCTTCTTAGAGTCGCCAAAATTACTCCTGACTATAGAAAACTCAAAAATTATGGTTGCTTCTGTCGCTACTTAATTACTTTTTGTCGTTAGAATGAATTTAACGCTGTATGCTCCATACGTAATACATAAGAGAAGATTTTGAGAATTTTCGGAAGACAAAACTAGAACAAGAACTAAAAAAACTGAATGCTTACTAAAATGAAACGTAAAATACACGCGCATCAGATGTCAATTGTGAGGTGTCTATTTATGTTTCAGGTGACGGCAACTTCGCAGTTGTACGAATATGTAAAGATAAAAACAACGGCAAGGAGTACGCTCTCAAAGTGATCGACAAGGCGAAATGCAAAGGAAAGGAACACTATGTAGAAGCCGAGGTAAAATGATCATTGCAATATTATAGTACTTTTGAAATATATAAGTACGTGTAATATTTTCAGTCCTTGGCCCTTTTTTTGTTTATGTTCCACGAAAAAAAAAACTTATATTAGGCCAATGAGCGTTAAACTTTAAATTCTTATGTTTGCGACTGAAATTAAAACAGTTTGCATTGATGTTATACTCATATGATATGTAGAGCCACAATTACACTTTAAATCGGTTACATTTATTACTCTATCTCTTTGTTTTCAAATCTATAAATTAGCTTAAATCCATAGTAACACTTTTTATTCAAATATCTACAAATAAGATGAAAGCACACTTCTTCGATAACTCATTCACATTTTAAAATTCAAAACGTTCTCTTTAAGCTAAAAGAAAACTGTACCGAGAGACTTCATCACTTCACTGTTACGCCCTAAAACATGTTTATATGTATAATTCTCCAAACATCAATTGTTTACCCAAGCTGCCATTGGCGCCATAATCATTGCTGCAAAATATTGTAAGACCAAAAAAAATCTATGACACTAGTGATTTAAAAAATATATATCACAGGTTCGAGTTATGCGAAAGCTATGTCATCCAAGAATTGTATCCCTGATCGAGGAGCAGGACAGTCCAGAGTGGCTTTTCCTAATCATGGAACTAGTTAGTGGTAAGTGTGATATTTAACATCACTAATATCTCTGTTAAGTTCATGACTAATGTTATCTAATAGATCATTGATTTGTCAATGTTATCAATCACTTGCGAGATGCGATACATTTAACACAGTTGCACAGTATGCTTTGTCAAGAAGTTATTGTTAAGTTTTTAATAAACTTTACTACACAATCTAGATGTTATTGTAACAAGAATAACCCAAAAAATTATACTTGAAAAAAGAAAAATTAATTTTGCAATTTACCATTATAATGCCAGTTTTGATATTCGAACTGGCTAATCAAAATTAACATAGATCTGTTGGATATTTAGTAATGTTAAGATGATTAGTGAACGACTTACATTGCACTGCCATTCGAGTGCTGCAATATTATCATCTCACTAAAATGTATTTATATTTTTAGGTGGTGACTTATTTGATAGTATCGCAGCCGCTTCTAAATTTTCCGAACCTCAGGCGCGTTTGCTAATCGGTCACCTAACATCAGCTATTGCATACCTCCACTCGCTTTCAATAGTGCATCGAGACATCAAACCAGAGAATCTATTGGTAAGCCATCAACTAATATCACCCATTGGAAACATTATCATGGTTAAGGATGTAACATAAAAACTTTGAAGTATGTATTAGACTGCCCACAAGTCCCCGGCACATTGTAATCACAGTTGTATAATACAATTTGTGTGTGTATTATTGTAGAGTTAGCCTGTAGTGTAATTAACTTAATACTTTAATAAGTTGTAAATCAAATCTAAACATATAAAAAATAAAAAAAACATATCGAAATAATACTGTTATTGAAATTAAAGACAGAAACAGACATTAATATATTTTTGATATTAGTGAATGTGACGAAAGCAAATAATTATGTTTCATTTTGTTGAAAATAACCAATCATTATGGCATAATTATGTGCTTTTAAAGGCTGTGCTTGCATTATTATGGTGTGGACAAACATTTTTAATACTACTGGTTCTTCTGTACACAGAAACAAAATATTTAAATTATTTCACAATTATAATTAGGTTTGATACTATAGATAAAATTGTCTCAAACCATTTTGTAGACTAAACGACTATTAAAAAAACATAGTTTCAAGTCCCAGTCACTTGTAAGGAAGAGGTTGAAAGGAGGTGAAGTTAAGAAATAGATATATGAATAGTATTTAAAATTTCTTTAACAAAAAATCGATTAAAATTTCTTTAACAAAAAATCGATTAAAATTCCTTGTAACAAGTTTTTTTCTATCATTACAATGCACTGATGGTATGGATCAGGTGGAAATTGGGGCAGACGGTAGCATACGTGGGCTGAAGCTGGCCGACTTCGGGCTGGCCGTGGAGGTGTGGCGGCCGCTGCACGCGGTGTGCGGCACGCCCACCTACGTCGCGCCGGAGATCCTGCTCGAGACGGGCTACGGGCTCAAGGCTGGTTTACTGGATTGTTCATTATTCTTTCCATTGCCTCAGTTACTAAAACGCCATGTTAATATGTTAATGTTAGACTGCCTCGTTGGTCGAGTCGTTGCAAGCGCGACTGCCGATCGGGAGGTCCTGGGTTTAAATCCCGGATCGAATGCTATTAGATTTATCTAATTTAGAATTTCGCAAGCACTAACAAATTATTATTTCAATTGTCCCATAACCACTCTCACATGACATAATGTACATATAAAATATGTTCCATCAACAAGTAATCGCCCGAAAATTATGAATATATAGTAAACAATTATGACGAAAAGGTTAAAAACGATATGTCCTATATATTTCAAGACTACCCTGGATCCGAAGTTAAATTATAAAGCAAGATAAAAATTATGATGATGTTAATAATTTCAATGGATATTACATACATACATATCTTCACGCCAGGTCCCTTACCGGGTAGGCAGAGAGAGCACGGAGTGCCAAATGTCACTATTCTTACATACCTGCCGTGCTTCTTCCGCATTTTATGGATCTTGATTCTTAGTTTTACACCTGCCTAAGGATAAGTAGCAAATAAACTAAAATTAATTTCGTAAGGCCACTTGCAGATCGACGTGTGGGCCGCAGGCGTCATTCTCTACATCCTGTTGTGCGGCTTTCCGCCGTTCTCGTCGCCGGATGGGGACCAGGAGAAGCTGTTCGATGCGATCCTGTCGGCGCGGCTGGAGTTCCCCGCCCCGCACTGGGAGCGCGTCTCGGCCGGCGCCATCGACCTCGTCGCCAACATGCTCCGTCCGCAGCCCGAGTTGCGTTTCGCCGCCGAGGACGTGCTCGACCACGCCTGGATGTCTGTGAGTTCCACCACAGATTTGTGTCCTCGTTTTATTACATTTTGTCATGTAATATACCACAAATTTCACCAATTACATAAACGTAACGTGATACTTGTGATGTTACCGGTTACTTATGTTGCATATATAGTCCTTTTTGAGAATATATACGCAATCTCGACATTGCTATTGTCACCTATGAGTTCACTAGGAAATGAGTACTCGTTTAACGTGTAACTATCTCGTAGGACGACTACGACGAAATGTGTGATTTTCGCACGTGGTATGACGAGGACTCGTCATAGCCGCGCCGCCGCGCGCCGCGCCTCGCCTCCCGCGGCCGCGCCGCTCCCCGCCCCGCGCCCCGCCGCCGCCCGCGCGCCGCGCCCCGCAGCCCGCGTGTGCTGCGCCGCCGCCGCTGCTGTCCGCCACACACTTATATATGTATGCCTTCGATATATTAACACCAATACCAAAGTTATCCTTTAATATATTGTTAAAATTTAACCCTGCGAATGTGCTGCACGTGCAAATGTTTACTTATATTTTTCGACGAACCCCTTTGCACTTGCAGCACCCTCGTCTACATTTCGTTTTTTATATGGAATTTTTCGCTCGTTTACACAAACGTTAGTGATTATATCGATACGCTATATTTATTTTTCTTATTGAAGAGGAATTGCATGGCTTGTATTTATGAAGTTGTACGACCATTATTTAAGTATTACTTAGATTTTTAATTTTTGATCGATTGTCGAGTTATATGCCTACCTGTAATTTGTGTTTCAATAGCTTGCTTGATTATAATGGTAGGCCAGTCCTTACAATGTAAAGCTTAGAAAAGTAACGTGAATAGAATAACAGATCACTCCGATGATAAATAAAAAACAGAACGCTCAAACTAATAAAAG
Organism: Parelbella macleannani; assembly: GCA_018245755.1. Classification (NCBI taxonomy): domain Eukaryota; kingdom Metazoa; phylum Arthropoda; class Insecta; order Lepidoptera; family Hesperiidae; genus Parelbella; species Parelbella macleannani. The sequence continues at coordinate 7,118 of DWEE01002528.1, forward strand.
CATGTTTTACTTAACCTTCTATTTGGTCTCATTGACTTTAAATTATAATTATATAAAGAAATTGCCTGGAATTAACCAAGTATCGATAGCTAATACCTCGATTATATAATTTTGAATCTAATGTTAACTGCTAGGGTATTAGGGCTTTTGAAAAATGGTGCGTATTTCGTTCAATTTCAAGCAATTAAAATTTAGACTTAAAGTAGATATAATGACTGTGTATTATTTATATAGCAAATCTTTTATTTTAATATAAGGCGCTGTAATATATGAGTAATATATCTTATTTAATTATTTGAATAAATTTGTATTTACATGTATTTATAGCACATGGCTTAAACGACGTTGCATTTTGTAAGCATATCAATATGCCTAAGTTTTGAAGGTTACAAAAATATTTTTGTCACATTCCCGAATAGAGAAGTTGTCAACAGATGAATAACTATTATTTTAGAACAATTGTTCCGCTGTTTTAAATAGCTATGAGATACAGGTGGAGCTCAATGAGGAATGTTTAACATTTCTCAATAGATTTTCTCATTGAATTGTTAATGGTCCATTAGCAAAATGGATATATGTTGCTATATGTGCAAGTCATTACTTTGATTAAGAAAATTACACAACAAAATAAAATATACAATGTGTTTTCCTTTGTTGAGGTGGATTTTGTAAATCTTCATAATGAGCAATGACATGGTGCCAAATTGTGTCATTACAATTTATTCTGTATAATTCTGTTTTACATATTATTTTAATGCTATTTATTCATGTTCCTCTCGAATACTGGTGAAACTGTGTTTGTATGAATGTTGATAATATAATCATTTACTTAACATGTAGAAATGAATCATGTCACAACTGGCTAACTAAACATTACTAGACTGATAAACATTCCGCATTCTTGACTTGCTTATGACAGCTTGCATATTGACACCTAACAAATTAGTGACCATATGCTGACAAGTAATTGCATTTTAAAACTATTAAGGGCCTAGAAATATACACACGTAGGTTTATTTTGCTTTATAATGCTTTTTTTGCAAAAATGTAGTGAGCTCTCTACATGTCGAAATATCTAGTATTTATTGTTGTGAAAAATGTACACAACATATTTTTAAAATTCAGTTATGTAGGGTGCAAGGTGGATAGAAATATGTTATTTAAATAAACTACATAACCATCCTGTGTTCAATGCCTATTTGGAACAAATTATGAAATTTATATTAATATTGTGAGCTTTTATACAAGTCACCAGAGGAAATTTGTGTGATCAATTAGAATTTTAAGATGCTGTTTGCGTAGGGTTTGAAATGTATGGCAGAGTTGAATATGAAAGTTTTTGTATCACATGCATGGATATTTTAAATATAGCCCAGGTATAATTTAGCAGCCCAGCACAGATGTTGTTGTGGTTCATTAAAATAATACTGACAAGAACAGAAAAACATAGACATTGTAAATTTTTTGGATAATATTTTAATTGAAATTTTTACAAAAATACTTTGATATAGAACTTGTCTTGGGTTTGTTAGTCATTAGTTATTTGAGATTTATTTACCAATCACATTGGTTTCTAGTGATACCTTGGGTTCTAAAGTCATTGTAGTTCAGCTGTGAATCCGCTCTCCCATTATTTACATCTGTTTGTACATCATACCATTCACTCATTTTATCAGTCTAAACAATAAATTTTATTAGGCATTTAGTTAAATATGTTATTTGCATTTGATTAAATGAAAGCATAAAAAATTTGTAACATTTCTTTTATTTATTAAAAACCATGGTAAATTTAACATAGATACTTCATTCTTTTATTATATACCCTGTTAATAGGAATCCACTGGATCCATTCATTGTTACTTCAGGGTGTGTTCTTTCAGGAAGGATCTGTAAAACCATAAAAATAAATTTGACTATGCTTTATAGAGAAAACTAATAATATGCTAGAAGCACAAATAAGTGAATATATGGACGATTAAATTAAGTGGTTAACTTTGCCCACAACATTGTACTATGATTATTTACATAATGCAACTAATATGGTAGTAAATAGAAACACAAGGGGATAAATCATATTGGTAAAATATTTTTCACCTAAACTTATTAAATACAGAGAAATAAGGTTCAATAATCTTGTTTTATAGTACATGCAGAATTAGATTTTTGCTTTGTGTCTGGGACCCTGATTCATAATCCTCGGAGTAACGTTGTTATAGAATTGTATTTTAAGTTTAAATGTAACTTCCTGTAATTGTAAAGGGCAATATCTTTAGGTAAACTGCACATAGATCTTCACAATGTTCTCTAAGGTGAATGAAATCTCCCAACTTGCACTTTGTGGCCTGTGAGGCGATCTGAGTCTATAACCCTTCTTGTTCTGAGGAAACCCAGATCCACTACCACTAAAAAAGATTGTTTATGATGATCAATTATTTATGTGTATTACCAATATGATTTTATCACTTACAACTATATTATTATACTTTACTGTAATACAGGTATCAGGATAGTGTGAAATAAACCTGTTATAAACACTATTATTCACTGATTTAGCCCAGTTATGGCAATGAAATTTTCCTTACCCACTGTCATTTTTCCTGAATTCCTCTAATGAATTGTGTGTTGTCATTTAATGATTAAAGAAATTAAATATTTTAATAATAAATTAAACAATAATACACACCTGATAATTTCTCATCCAGTTGCATGTAATTTTTAAAGAGACAATATTGGGTTGAGATTTCAAAGCCAAATACAAATTCTGAAGGGGCTCTGCAACTGTATAATATATGACAAATGGTCTTCCAGGTTTCACAAATGTTGATAGCTCATTGAAGATATTTTGTGGGTCTTCCTTACAAACTATTACTAAGGAATCTACCTTTTGAGACAGCAGCTCTACTGCGGCAATATTGTCAAAGTGCCACTTAGGTTTTTTTTTCTCACTTTGTGAATTTTCTTTACTATTTTGCTCTTTTTCTCTACTCACAGAGCTCACATCCAATGAATCTTCTAATTTTTGCAGTTTGCTTTCTTGACTTAATTCAGTTCCTTTACGTTTTAATGAATCGCTTGTACCATTTTCTAAGGTATTATTTGTATGGACATCACAGCCCTGATAGTGTAGCCTCAACACAGAGTACACATTGACAGCAATACATCTCTCTAATTGCTCATGTTCAAAATTCATAGCTAGTAAGGCTTGTTTTTGGGATATATTACCCGGATGCATATGTATTAGTTTACCAGTCGTTTGTGATCCGATAGCACTTAACAAAGCTGCTGATAACAGTCCGTTGGAGCCAGAGTCATACAGTAAATGTGTACCTTCTGAGTTTATATTGCAATATGATATGATTTGGGACAGTGTGTCAATACGAATGTTTTGTACTTTAAGAGGATCTAACTTGTGCAGTACTTCTGCAATTAATCGTAAATTTGGTTTTATAATCTGCACATACTCAAAGTATTTTTTTTCTTTCTTCCTCAAATACTTTTCTTGGGCAAACTCCGTTTTACTGTGGAATGTGTTAGAATTGGTAATGAGTGTCTCTACAATTTCGGACGCTTTATTTGTGTCAGTTCTTATGTCATGTATCTCTTTAGATGTTAATTTCTGCGAACGTCCATCATCCAGAATGTTCCTGTTATCCGTACCCGATGATTTTACGTCGATTTCTGCTTTTAAGCCTACAGCCTCGTTGGTCAGTTCCAAAGAATATTGTCGGTTTCGTTTTGAACCCTCGATAATAATTTTAAATACTGAAAAGTATCGGCAACCTTCAATTCCGCCCAAATTTATAGTGAACTTTCCAATATTTACCGTGGCATCAGACTTGTTAAACTTATATAACTTCTTATAATTCTGTTTCTGAATAATAATATATTCACCAACTTTTATTACATCATTTGCCATGTTTTTTCAATTTATCGTTTATATTTAACACATTCACAACTGAAATAAATATGTTTATAGGTTAAATATATGTCATCATGAGACAAGATTGACTTTTGTCAGTGATATTTAACATAATAAAAGCAAAGGCCAGTTACTGCTATGCCATTATAACCAAAATGAAATTATTACAAACTAATAATCGAGCGTTTATTTTCACAAAGCAATAATATTATAAATAATAGGTGTATAGCTAATTTTACTTTCTCAACTTTTGTTGGACACGAAAACACAAGTTTTTAGTATACGAGTCTAAGTATATATGGCTGGACTATGGCCTTAACCCTCTCAGGATGAGAGGAGACCCATATTCCAACAGTAGAAAAATAAATGGGTCGATCACATAAATAATTTAATTATTTTAGTTATTTAATGAAGTTAAAAGTTACCTACTTTTTCAATATGATTT
>DWEE01002529.1:0-11480 GCA_018245755.1 Parelbella macleannani
ATATTAAATAGGTTCGTACATATTATGTTAAGTTCCTTCTATGATAAATTGAATAAGATTATAAATACAGTATTTGTATAAGAGATTCAGGTTTAAAAACGATTTATGTATATGTATAATTAGTAACTCTCTGCTAACAAAAACATTATGATACCTAAAAGAGAAAAGAGATTGCAGCGCTCAGACACCACGTCGTGTATCACAATGCAGGGGATTAAATGGAAATTAGATGTTAAAACTTTGTTTCCGAATAACGGCCATATATTACAGTAGCTTCCTTTGAACATCTGGGGCCATGCGGTTGCACTGGCTGAAGTTTTTGCGCCGAGGATTTTAAATGAACGAAACAATTAAAACTTGTTACATAAGGATACTTACTGCGTTTTGTGATGAAAATTGAATTCGATTACAATTCTGTTCACATATCTCAACTTAGGATTTGTAGTAGTATCTATAAATTATCTCTAACCTGTTTAGTGTGTGTAGTGTGTGTAAGACACCTTACAATATAAGATATAGAAATAAAAACTTTAAAAAGGTGAGGAATAAAAATATATTACTACAATGGAAAAAAACACCGACAACTCGGCTCTACTCTTGAAAGCCTACATAGAAAACGGTTGGATGAAGAATTCATCGGCCCAGAATGATCCAGTGACAACGAAGTAGAGGTTAACTAGTCAGCGGACTGTTCACAGGAATCAGAAAATTGTACCCTACTCCGTGGGCGCCGTCATCTTCAGCTCAGAATGAGAAGAATCAATGATTACAGTATATTATTTCCGCTGTGATCGATGAGCCTGGTTTCATAAAGTCGTAATGAATCACACCTGCACTAGTCCACCGAACACTAACCCTCAACTTCTTCTGATGAATTCTATGCGTTGGGGTATGTTTCGGAGATTCGTCCTTGTCTAACCACTGCGCTGAACGCTTGCGATTGTCATATTGAATCCATTTCTCATCACAAGTGATTATTCGATTTAAAAATGGATCAAACTTGTGGCGAGAAAGCAACATCAAACAAGCTCCCAACCGCTTTTGTTTCTAGTTTTCGTTCAGTTCATTGGAGAGGCCTATGTCCAGCAGTAGACGATGACAGGCTGATAGTGTGTGTGAGAGTTAAAATTGTTTGTTTGCTTACACCGAACTTTAATGATAAATTCATAAGCACTTCGAGATGGTCAACAACAATGGACCTTTAGTACGTCATTATTGATCTTTGATTCTGGGCGACCGCGTGGATCATTTGTGAGGTCAAAGTTACCAATTGAAAATTGGCAAACCATTTTGATACTGTTTGCATCATAGTTACACTAGAACCAAATAGGCACATAATTTTTGTTTCGCGCGGTCTGCCATGCCGTAGTTCCACGTAAGAACTAATACTTAATTACAGTATGAATTTCCGACCGATCCGTTATCAAAAACAACAGGTGTTTAAAAAAGTTCATAATATTTTTGAGAGCTTAGGATAATTTTCTTTTACCTGCATTATATTTAGCTTCTTAACAAAAAAACAGCATGGAAAAATATTAAGGCACTGTCAAATACCAAGCTATCAAAGTTGGCAAAACCGTGAATTACAAGTTTAATTCTTGACGACCTATTATTTGCAGTTTGAAATGTCTTTAAACACTTTCATGAAAAAATACATATGGATCATGGCCCTATAGCAAACTTTATTTCAACCAAAAATCATACCATACATTGTACATAGTATACATATATATTCGTCGTAATTATTCCGGTAGACTGGTCAGTAGGAAAATTGACGATTACATTGCAATATTGGCAACGAGATTCAAAGTCAAAGCTCGGCGGGCGCATAAAAATGTTTTGTTTATCCTAATTGCTCCAAGTGGCTGCTTAGCGAACTTTTCGACGAGTCATTGTTTTCGACTCCACGCCTCGTCGGAGGTAATAGGAATATTTTCGGATGGCAGACCCGCCAGAAATACCTACGTGACTTTCCAAAATTCCGTTCCAGCTTTACATTAATATTGTTATTAGAGTTGCACGTTCAAATTTAAAATCTAAATATAAAAGACTCTGATTTTAAATGTTTTCACACTTTGTACCCATTTAAATATATAATGTACACAAATTGTTGTAATAATCATAAAATTGATTTTATATGTAATTGCAAGTCTAATACGATATATTATTTCCATTTAAATACAAAACCTTATAGGAGGCTTTTAGATACTCTAGTAATTTTGAAAATTTTTGCTGTATGACATTTAAATTGTTTAAAACAGGATAGATATACATACATGAGCAAATTTACACTAACACTATGTACGTAAGAGGTTATATATTATTATTGTAATGCTTGTTAATTTGTTTAATAAATGGCAGTGTGTATAGTCTTTGATTAATTAAGAAAGCAGATCTGAAAAAATCACAACGTACCCAAATATCTTTATACTCATTTTTAATAAAAGAACATTTACAAGCGAGTATAAAATAAACAATTAATATTTTATCGTAAATTAAATATTGGACTTTTGAATTGGAAAGCGTCGAGAAACAAAGCTGATCAAAATCTATAGCATAGCCGGCCTACAGAAACAATCACTCAAATAGGCTGTTCACATTGAATATTAATCGCCATTTTCACTGAAGAATGGGAATAATCTGAAAGGCGAGCCCGGAGGCTGGAGGAAATAAATTTGTTATGCAAAGTTAGAAATTCTATTCTTGTGGTGGCGATAAGTAAACGCTCTCGAGCCGGCGCCGCGCGAGAGCAAGAAGAATACGCTTAGCATTCTACTTTCCATTGCGGTTACATAAAGAAACGATTCGAAAACTTGACGAAAACAATCCAGCGGAATGATTAAACATTGAGCCAATAATGCCTAGGTATGCCTCAATTTATTAGCCTTGCAAATTCGAGGCCGCTCCCTCTCCATGAAATATCACGGTGGCCGCAACAAGCTCCTCCGGCCGCCGCCACTTGCACAGAGTATTACGCCCCTATTTTAGCTCTAATTAAAAAGCCATCAAAGAGTTTTCAGTCATTAATCATGAAACTGTTAACGGTGAATGCCGACTTCCCTAAGTCCGAGCCGAGTTAAAAAGGATCGAGATATTAACAAAATACCTAAAATATTCAGGATTAGCGGAGTGGCAATCCGCAACAAAAAACACAGATTCCGCAGGTTTAATGCGAAGCAGTCTTAAGTTGTTTCTAGCGGTTTAAAGGATTGAGATCCCTTCCATTTAAATACCGTGAATAATAGCAAAGATATTTTTAAGCTTCGTAATTGACTGCAACGGTTGTGCTTCGTTGTTTTTTATCTTTTTCTAGAAATGGACCCGCTGAAGAAATTATATTAAATTTTTTTAATTTTATTTAGTCGAGAGATAAAGCAGATATCGTGAATAAAAGTGGATTGAGAAGGATCAGTTGGAATGAAAAGTTCTTTACATTCACGGTTTGACTGTGCCCATTGACTGAGCCCGATACAATGTGATAATAAAATTCGACAACAATATAATGATAATAAAGTAAATAATTGAAACTTAGGAGTTCGTTTAATTAATAATTGCACTTTTGTGAATGCAACAGATTGAACGCTGACTGTCGCGTACAATGACCGTAATCCAGTGTTGGCGCTCGGTGGCAAATGTGGTGACACGGTGTCGCTCGATTATCTAAACAATCCGTATTCATCCAAATGAGTAACTGATTGTTTGGACCGTTTAGTACAAACCGACGCACATATTGTCTCGCGCCCGCCCGCGCCGCGCCGCTGGTGACATCGATCCGTTATTTAGTGCAGTCACTAATTGATCAATCGACGCTCTGTTTCATGTTTAAGAAAATATTTGTCACATTATTTATCAGTGTATCTTCTTATCTAGTTAAATCCAATTCATTTCTGTTTCTTTATAACAAGGAAATGTAAAGCAAAGTTACTGCTTTAATCTATAATATGGGTAAAATATTTCTAAAACGTAACATCACGCATGTTATCCCCGAAGGAGTAGCCTGAGGAGTGTAACACACTCTCACGTTTCATCAGTTACTTTCAAGTCGCATGGAATAGATGGTGAAACTATTGCCAGACACTGGGCACAGATCCAGACTCCGAGTCACTACTAGAAATTCAAAATTAGAAAAATCTAATAGTACCCGACCCGGCTTTTGAACTCAGGACCTTCTGATCGACAGTCGCGGTTGCAATCACTCGACTAACACGGTAGAATAATTCTGCCACATTGATTACATATTTCTGCTTGTATTAAGTTTACTGATTATAAAGATTTACTAAATGCGACGGATTCAGTGTCCTGGACGAAGCGTCTGTGATAATTCTGATTAGCGGGATATTAACTATAATACTAAAAGCACTTTAGTTATTTTATCAATTTAGTTAATTTTAAGAGTCGTTCCTTTAGTCGCCGTCGGGCAGCAGCGTTGGCGTCAGCGACCTTCAGCGTGGGGACGATGAACAATAATTCCTCAGGTAATACCTATGTCTAACAGGGGATTTAAGTTAATGATGTCAATGATAATTTCTTCAATTCGTAATACATTCTCTACACTAAAGGCAGACGTTTTCAAAATTGATTTGCAAATTATGGAATTATACGAGTTAATTTTAGAAATTTCACAATGAAAATGGGTACTCCACATATTAGCGGTTGTGTTTAATTAGAAAATCTGTCGAAGCGGTAATCTAACCAGATATCTGCCACTGACGGTCCATAAGAGTGCTACACTAGGATGAAGAGCTCTCACGGACTCTCGACTACAGGATCCGAATTACCAGATCCGCGCTGTGTTCAGTCGCGATTTAACGGAATGTTAATACAGTACAGAATACATTTATTGTATGTATTTAGTAAATCCTTAACAATAAGTCCTGATGTTTTGGTAAGGACAGAGGTGGCATTCGGTGTTTTCTGGTTGCCCGTAATGAATTGACGTGACAATATAACAATAATAATTTATTCTAAAGGTACACGAAAAATGTTTAAAACAAGAGAGTGCTAATTTGCGGAAACCATTTATATGTACATACTATAAAATTACTTCGCAACATTCTTTAATGGAATGCAAAAATTGTTCTGCAACAATCTCCGAGCAAATTGTATAACAGTATATAACTTTAATGATGCAATGCACCGCCCTCCCTGCCACATAGGAAGCGGGCACACGCAAGAGATAAAAGCACACACCAGAGTATGTTGAACCGCTGACACGTGTTTCGCTTCCAATGGAAGTATCAGGGTTGGTAAACTGGCACAGTTCGTCGAGAACTGTTACAGTGCTTACATGCTGCGGTACATGATTAAAATTAATATAATTAGTTCAGCACATATTCATTTGATTGCGTTGTATTATTATATTACATCGTCACATTAGATTTATTACGGTTCGGGCAGAAAAAACTGAGTGCCGAACATCTATATCCTTAGAAATCTGCCATCATTGTTCTACATTATTTTCCTCGTACCTGCGCTCGGAATCGCGCTCAGAATCTCAGCTATTAGGTTAAGATAACTGATTCTTAATCTCCGACGGAACTGCGTCCAAAAATATTTTATTGCGTATTGGTTTTATTATTTTTTCATTCTTTGTACATGTCCGAACAATTGGTGCATGCCCTTTTTTAATTTTTATAGCAATATTCTCATTTTAGTTGTAAATATTAATGTAATAAAAGTCTGTTATAAACTATAAGATATGCACAATACGAGCCAGTAACAAAGAACACATTAGAATAGGATTAGATTAGTAAGATAGAATACTAATAAAATATTAGATTAGGAAATTTTTTGGGACTACGGCTTAGTGGGTTATCTAACAGGCACTCGAGCTAGATACTAGGTCTGCCGGTGACAGTTTAAATACGCACAAGTGCTAGGTCAGAGCTGGACGCGGATAATGGACTGCGGTAGATGAAGAGCCCTTGCAATCACTGCGTAATTGAAATCGAATTAAGTTTGATGGCGATAACAGCCCAACAACACGTGTACAGCCCATGGACATATGCACGTTCTTGTACTGCGCGGTGCTGCTAACTTGTGAATCTACGAGTACGTTGATAGCCTTTTGTGCAGATTGTGTTTAACTAATATCGAGCAGGTACGTGTACAAAATTAGCAGCAGACTGTTAAAGCAAAAGCACTAAAAGGTTACCCAATAACCGTAACAAGACCTTGACGTTATCTTTTATGGGTACATTAGCTAAGTCTGGTAAAAATGATTCATAGAGCAACCGTTTAGGACTATATTGTCGAACATTATCCACTTGCACTATTACTAACGAATGATATTATTTTAGAAAAAAAATATCTTATAAAATGTGTCATTATTAGGCTCAATAATAAAATCAGTGATAAATATTCTAGTTGAATTGGTATTGCATACATAAATACATATATTATTTTTATACATGTACAGATCGTCATTACCACAGGCACCCTTAAACACAGCGAGGACCTGTTTAAAGTTGGTAACGGTTTGGCGCCTTCTGTGTGTTGCTTATTATCATAAGCGATTGTTGCTGTGTCTATATGTTGCTGCCTTTGGTTGGATTATTAATAATTGAAGAAAGGATGTTGAAATGCGAAGATACTTACAAATAACGTGCGGGTGAAGTAAAAATTAACCTGCACGTATGTTGAGCGGTATAGATACAGCGCTTTTCTACGTTTCACCCATCGCTCGTACTCGGTGATAATGAAACACGTTCCTTACGTGGCTCCAAAGCGCAACGTCAGTCGTTACAAAGGCAATACGATAGTTTTATAGCTATAGAGTGCGATCCCGAGCCAATTACGTTAGTTTAGGTTTAGGGGACCGAAGTAAAAAAGAATAACAATAAAGTAATATAATTTGCGGGCAGCGACGGGTGAAGTCGTTACCTATTTCTGTCGGGGGACGGTCTTAATATAATGAAGGATTGGGATTCGTTTCCATCATTATTGGATACAATTGAGATAGGGACTCGTTCGGGAGAAGGGAGACGGCTCTTTAAGAAATGAAATAGGATTGAAATTACCAGCAATATTTGGTTTTATTGTATTTAAAACACAGCTGTACTATGCAACGAATGTTTTCACCGAAATAAGATAACTCAAATTCGAAATTCAATTCTGTAACTAAAACATAGCTTTAATGTACTAACAGTGGTATGTTAATTAAAACTTGATCATTAAATGGTAAGTTGCTTTATGAATGACAAATACTTAATTAAAAAAGGAATAATATGATCTGTATCTTTTAAAAATAAACATTAAGGATTGACATATGACTCTCATGTTGGTTGAGTGGTGGCAAGCGCGACTGCCGATCGGGAGATACTGGGTTCAAATTCCGGGTCGGGTGTTATTGGAATTTTCTAATTTAGAATTTCTTTTAGTAACTCGAGGTCTGGTTCTGTTCCCGGTGTATGACTATAGGCTTACCACCTATTCCATGGGACTTAAACGTAACTGGTGAAACGTGGCAGTGTACTATGCTCCTCTGTCTACCTCTTCGGAAATAATAGGCGTGATGTTACGTTGTCGTTATAAAATATACATATTTCTTTTCTAGCAGGTTAAAAAAGTTGTCATTTAGTTGTTTTAAAAATTCCGATCGCTGTAATTTCATCCCGTAGAGTCATAGGCGAATTTGACAGCGACTCTGTTACAAACAGATTTCGCTAGGCTCGAGGCGAATACCTGATGAAGGCGTTCTATAATTAATTTGAAGACGATGTTTCGCCTGTTTTAGCGTATGTCACGGTCTGGTTGGATGATTTTATTTGCAATTATGTTAACATCGATACATCGTAAATTTCGGGTATTCCGATCACGGCACAACCCGAATACCGCGATCTTTAATCGTAAACTTGCCTTTTACAATGTCATTAGGGAAATTGCCGTCGTTAATTTATAAAGACCCCGCAGTTAATGCTCCGCTATCGACGAATTTAAATCGATAATCCGGCGGTTTGTTTTATAGCAGCGATACCGGGCAATTTATACTGAGGATCGTAAAGGGACTTTTAATGTAGTGCTTCAATTGTGTCGCATGCGTGGAATAAAATATGGCGCCCGATTCGCACTGGGAGCGTTCAAGGTAAACAAAAAATCGCACTCAGCTATACGGCGCGCTTCATTAGTTCTGTGAATGTGCGTTTTTTATTCAATTCCGTGGCGAAAATGCTGTGCATTTTTTCGTCCCGAATCCTTTTTAAATGCTCCGATGTTTTGGTATGAAGTGTCAATACTAACACGAGCGTCGCGGATATCGAGTTACCGGGCAAAAATAAACTAAAGGTGTACAAGTGCAAAACAAAAGGACGCCGATTCGGTGCGGATCGAATTACCTTTGACGAGCCAACTGCATTCGAACTGAGCGCGTATACTTATTGATCGGAGCGCGGCCTGTTGTGTCTTCGCACTTCGCTCTCCATTGAGATCTGACAGCGAGATACGGTTTGGGAATGACGCCTTGTTAAAATATCACTTGGCTGTAATGGGCGTGTGATTTCATTTGAAAATATATGAATTTCTGTCCTTAAAGATTGATTAAACGTTAGCGCTTGCATAGGGAACATTGAATTAATATAATATTTTGAAATTATGTTTATGAATGAATAAATCAAGCTAACTTTACCCACGGCCATTTTATGTCAAGATAGGTAGAGCAGCACCGTGTGTAATATTGCGCGAACCATTTGGAGCCACTTTTCCCCCCTTCATAACTCAGAATCTATTTAAGATAAACACACCAAATTCGGTTCACATGTTGAGACCTTCCAGGTGGATTAGTAGGTAGGTACCCCAAAAATAAACATAGATCAGACGGGTATGAAAATATCGACGATCAAAAATTGGCGTTTTTACTATTCACTGACTCATTGACATATTATATAAATCAAAAACCTAACCCAGTTCTAGATGAGCTAGAGACTTCAAATTTGGTATCCATCTAGATAAACATACATATATAATAATAATCGACCCATTTGTCATTCCACTGTTGAAATATGGGTCTCCTCTCATATTGAGAGGGTTAAGGCCATAGTCTGCCACGCTGGCCAAGTGCTTAATCACATACATATACATATAATTTCCGTACTTCTTATTAGATTTTCTGCATTTTAAATTGGTGTTGTCAATAAATCAATTGAAATTACGTAAAGACAATATATTTTTTAAAAGAGATATTATATACATAGGATGTATTTAGGAAAATGATTATCTAGTAATAGTAAATAATAAATTATTAGTTAATAGGAACACCTTGTGAATATTACATTTATTAAGGGCGTACTAATTAAAAAACATAAGTCTATTTCTATAAAATATGTTTGTAAAAACTGTACTGTATAATTGTACATGAACATATTTTCATGACATTTTGAAGAAAGTCGGATCGTCGGTAACACGCGTCAATTTAATGAACAGTTCCTTTTCAAATGTAACTGAAAACAATATTGTAACCTAGCAACGCGGAGGGCGCAATCGCTGTATTGAATGCAATATATCCCCCTCGTATTCTAAAGCGAAGAATACATAGGTATATTGCTCACTTGGGGTCGCCGTGAGGAACGTCTTGGCAAGACTTGTGAAAAAGCAATAATTTTTAAAAACTAATATGCATTATTTTAGTCTGATTTGTTCGAAACTTAGTCATTTATATCATTTATTAAAGCGGCCTTTAGTTAGTCAATAGTATAATATTTCAGTGTGAAAATTGAGAATATGTTATATTTTTACTTTTTTTAATATTATAAATAGTTTCAGAGTAGGCAGTTTATAGCTGTAGTCGAAATAAAATACTGTTTCATTTCTATAAATATCAGAATCTCCAATTCTGTTGAACTATCGCCGCGGGGTGAAAGTAAAAATCTCTTAACTTTTTTAACTATATCATCTATTCCTAAGAGAAGGGTGGATTTCAAAGATCTTTCCCGTAATAAGAACAGGGGTGCCAGGTGCAACAATAGAGTATGTTAAGCTCAGAACACTAGGAATATTTATGTCACCATCAATTGTATGTACTTGCTACCTCTGGCAACCATACCTCCTACGGAGTTCTACCTACTCCTCTACTGGTGCTTGTACCCTACCTTCTACCTAGCCCTCTACCTGCTCCTCTACCTCCCCCTCTACCTGGCTCTCTGTCTCTCTCTATCCACTACTAAGTCCTATCTCCCATCTACATCCATCATCTATCAATCATAATGTAGCAACGGAAATCCACTGAATTTTAAAAAACGACAATTTTTCACGCTGAGTGCACACAACATTATATAAACTACAAAAGTTATTCCCAAAAAACATTCCCAGAATTTTCCGACCGAAATTTCTAGCAATTTCATATAGAGTACTGAATTTATTATCATTACATTAATTCTGTACAAACGAATGAATACGTATAATTTTGTATCCACATGAAAAAATATTCATATGTCTATTCTAGCATCTCATGTCTTATACATATACATAGATATAAGAATTTAACACAGTCACTTAAAAAAAAATCATTAGTAATTTGTCATAGTCGCCGTTAGTAATTTAAATTGCTAGAGACAAAAAGGCAAAAGATTAAAATGAATTTTTTATACCTTTGTCTTATAAATTGTCTTTTTAACATCGCATAAAAAAATCGTGTTTTCATATACCTGATATATTATGACAGAAATTGTTTTATTACATATGCCCTCACAATATCCTTACCCTCTCAGTAAGAACTCGAGCATTATAAAGGGACACATGAAACTCTCATTCGATTTCCATCTAACTACGAGTAGGTACAACGAAACTCAAAAGTAGTCCCGTGAAAAAGTGAAACAGACATACTGTCACGTAAAATATTAACATAAATATAAAATCTTACTGAAACTTCGGCTCATAGTAAGAAAAACTAGAGATGAGAAAGCAGCAAAAAGCGCTTCTTTTATAAGTTCGTGAGTGATATTCGGGCGACGAATAAAAAGTTATAGATGCGAGTTCTTACTTCAATTTTATGTAAAGATCCCGCCCGGAATAAGGACCTGTTGCACTTACCGCGACGACATTCAGTAATATGTGTTTACGATTTATGACACTATAGCTTTAACTCTTCGCATTTTGTGAGTACAGCTGTGTCCAACATTGGAGGGATAGACGCGTTGATGATGATGTTAATGATATTATCATTACCTGTGGTAAGAATTGTTCCTGTTATAAATTATATCCCTAAATAGCAGGAACAATTACGAAACAAGATGTGGTTGACTGTAATTGTATAAACAGTGATCTAGTATCATATAACTATGTTATATGTATTTTACATTATTAATCCAATACATAACGATTTATGATTTAAATAGCGACATAATATATTACATTATGTGTTATATTATGACCGCCTCGATAGTCGAACGGTTGCAAGGGCGACTGCCGATCGGGAGGTCTTGGGTTCAAATCGTGGGTCAGATACTATTGGATTTTTCTAATTTAGAATTTTTCACAGTGACTCGGAC
>DWEE01002530.1:0-11478 GCA_018245755.1 Parelbella macleannani
ACTCGCTTGCTCCCTACTCTCACTCCACGGCTAGTTGCTCATGCTACGTTCGCCCTGTCTTACTCTCTCTCAATCGGTCTCGATCACTCCCTCTCTCTTTTCCGACACTTCCGTTGCATACCGGCGTGACGTTTCATCTGTAAAAATTTTACCCTCATGCGCCTAAAGAAGTTTCACTTCAAAAAAGAGCTACGTATTTAGGGATATAGGATTGATAAGAACCGTATGGATGAAAAAAAAATATGGACGAGTATACAAAATGTCCTTTTATATTTTATATTGCAAACTATAATGTAAGTAGGCTGAACTATTCCCCCTGGTATAGTGGCAACATTTTGCCAGCCACTATGCGCTGGTAATTGTATGAAGGGGAATTCAGATGGCACTCTTATCTTGCCATACTCGTACTTTTTTACATGCGGAGAACGAATGTAGTCGTATTTTATTTTTCATGGTTTCCATTAGACAGATGTGATGCGAATGGGGTAAGTAGGGAGATCCGATTTGAGATGTTTTTTATATGTCTGATAAAGACGTACTTTTATAGTGTACTATATACTTTGACCATTTAATGAACATACATTTGCTGAAAATTTTCTAAAATCGTCTGGTAGATTTTATGAATCACTACTAACTGGAATCCCTGAAATCTTGATTGCGACTTTTGGGCGATAGACACTTTTATATCATATTAGCGCGATGAAAATAAATACACAGGCTCCTTTTGCAGCTGCCCTTGAATCGTCCTCGCGTGACGTAAATGAATAAAAATAATATACTCATTGAATTTTTCCGTGAAATTTCCTTTTTGGCCATTTCAAACGTACGGATAAAATCACAGGCATCCACACAATTGTGCTACGGATTACGAGCTAAGAACGTCGAACGTCAAAGCACGGTTCCTTAATGTGGCGTTGGTTGTAAACCGCAATCATCGTTGTGTAAAGCAGCTTCCACACGATCCGGAATCTCACAAAAATTTTAACTATCTGCATAGCATATTCTTTATGATCTGGGTTATAATTATGTTCGTTACAATAGTTTTAACGCTAGATTACAGACTCATTCTTGTGACAGAATCATCCTACGAGGGATCACTGACCTTACTCAACGGCCAAATGGTTTGGGATCATACACTTGATAATATTTTATTCACTCGTCGCTTAACTTCCCAACACAGCAGGAGAATATACGTCGCAGAACTTTGAAACAAATTGGAAGTTTCCTGGAAAGTTCTAGAGTCTATTTCTAGAGAACAGGTATACCTGGGTATTAAGTTATTTTATAGATCGTTATCAATATGCCACAGTATTAACGCTGTAATGGTAGTGTACCTGCGTATGACTATACTACAAAGTGCCCATAGGCCGTACACGGTTGTTGATTATAAACGATCTGTAAAATTAAGCAACGCTGGGCGCAATCGGGGTATGAGTTTGTGCCCGCTAGCAGCAAAATTTAACTGGCATTTCTGTGCTTCGGCAGACCGGTCGATTCCAATTGATATCGTCAAACTTTATCGAAAGCTTCCAAAACGTCGAACTCGGTTTAAAAACATTGAAGAGACGACATGGTTAGTGGTCTTCGTCAATCGGCACTGACGGAATGCAGCGAAGGCCGCTCCAGGCCTCGCAATTGCGAGAGAGTGTCATGCTCAGTATCAGAACGTAAAAATGGTTAAGAGACCTTATCATCACCCAATCAACAACAGAATTGTGTGTAATAAGCTTTATGCGGGCGTCGCGATATATCTACGAAGTGGGGGCGCGAGTTTATTTTCAATTCCGACAACAATACGCTGTTTTTCTCGCAAACTACCCACTTAAATATAATGCGGGCGATACCGCGTTGGCGATAGAGCTTTTTTTTATCTTGACGCTATGTCAAAGGTATAAAATGTAGCGAGTACGTCGAATTTAGCGATATATTGCAACTCCACGGAGACACATACCGATTTCCATCGTTTAGTATGAGGGTGTCGATTTAAAAAAAATATTAAAAAATATGTCACATTTATTCAATTTGTATAACGTGTTAACTCTCATATCAAAATAAGAAATACTAAAATGTACTATTGACATACTTCATTCTGTTAGTATAAGTCGTAAAGTTGATTTTAATAATAAATTTTAAAGTTTTCATAAATGTGTAATTTAAAAACATAGTACCCACATATGTAATATATTTTCGTTCTGTCCTGTTATTTTAACCTGTTAATAAAACAAGCAACAATGTGTTATTTACAACCTTTTTTAAGCCACCTCAGTTTTTTCGTACAAAACCGGTCGTTAACTCAAATTCACACAATATAACACTTAGCTAACTTATTTCACTATCGCTCGTCACTTGTGTCTAATCCCCGAGGCCCAAACGGAGGTGTGTTTTTTTTAGAAAAATTGTTTCGGGACACACGCGGAACTCCGACAGATACTCCACACAGCACAGGTACGGAACCAAGGGAGGGGGATGATTTAAAACACCCGTTGGATAGCTCAATAAGTTTTATTCCCAGTCGATGCCGCGGGGAAACGTTAAACATTTGAATTTAAAGCATTCTCTCCCTTTGCCTCTATTGCTGGTCTCATTTATTTTAAGGTGCATAATAGCATCGCGAATATGTTTAGCTTTTATGTTTCGTTTATTTTCATT
The DNA here is from genome assembly GCA_018245755.1 of Parelbella macleannani. NCBI lineage: Eukaryota > Metazoa > Arthropoda > Insecta > Lepidoptera > Hesperiidae > Parelbella > Parelbella macleannani. The sequence continues at coordinate 2,650 of DWEE01002530.1, forward strand.
ATTTTCATTTTAAACCTCATTGTAAGCGATCGCCTGGCGGTTGTGTTATTGGGTAGTAGTTTTCCACTCTGTGTTATTCCGCTTCGAATCCTGGGGCGCGCTTCAAACTCTAGGAGCATTATGTAGCTTTTTAACATTAAATATCATTTGTTACAAGTACTAGGGAAATTAATATCGGAAGGATTTTTTTCCGTTTTAGTGTATTTTGTTCCCTCTTCCATAGTGAACTCTGTTCCATGCAATTAGTTAATCATTTTAAGGAGTCGCTTTAGGATTTTTTTTACAAACCGTCGTTTCCCGAATCAAGTGTTTTGACAGACGTAACGGCTCATTAATATTAATGAATTGTTTGTTCGTTCACATTGAGCTGTATTTTAGAATTCATCTCTAATTGAATGAATATAATGAAAAGCGTCCGGAACACGACACAAGTGACAGTTATTATACTTATTTAGGTATACATAAATAATAGTACTTTTATTAGAATTTTAGTGACGTCGTAATTAATTTGATTATTACATTTTCACGCCCTATGCTTTACGGAGTAGGCAGAGAGCATCAAGTGCCAAATATTTGTACTCTTACAGACCTGCCGTACTATTTATTAACATTTATTATATTAATATATAGCACGCTACCTCTAAAAGATTGTATTTTAATCTGCAACTTATATACAGTGTATTATTTTCGCATACATTATGAACTTCAACTTCCGATCGCAACTCCCATACGTATGACCTACGTCTCGATATAAAAGCTGAAGGCAATAAAACGGCGGGCGCGGTAAGTGACTTCACTCGCACTGTCAATTATCGCCCGAACGCAGACTTGCTAGCTACTCGTACACAGGAAACTAATCTACCCACACCAATCCACACTGTTTCTATAAGCATCATCTTGAGTTGATTAAATTATGAAAAATGAATGAATTATGAAAAGAAAAATGTGTATAAACCCAATATAAAAAGTGGGTGAGCTTTTTTTAAATACACGTCTATCGTGGGATGCTTTTTGATAGACTGCCAACGATACGATTATCATTCTCGAATCCTGACATACTCCCTTTGTGCGTAGATATATCCATACCGGCGCAGACTATTTCTCTTAAGTTTTCCGTGTGACATAAGCAATTGTGTAAGGGAAAATAAACTATAACGTCAATAATGCCATGTTTGAGTAACGCGCTAAGAAATGTATTGAAAGCAACTTCATATCATGAAAATTGCTTAACACGCTTCACTCCTGTAGATGATTACGCGTAACGTGTACTAATAGACCGCTACAAACATTTTGACTGCCTCGTTCGTCGAGTTGTTGCAAGCGCGAGTGCCGATGAGAAGGTCCTGGTTTCGAATCCCGGGTCGGGCGCTATTGATTCTTCTGATCTAGAATTTCTAGTAGTGACTCGTAGTCTGGAACTGTGCCCGGTGTATGGCAATAAACTCACCGCCTATTCCAAGGGACTTAAACGTAACTGGTGAAACATGGGAGTGTACTACACTCGTCTGCCTACCCCTTCGGGGATTACAGGCGTGCTGTTACGTTTTTTGTTACGTTAAAAACATCGCTTTGACGTTTATGCAACAATGAATATTAAAACACGTCATAATCTACGCCGTATATGTATCAGTCGATTTTATTATTATCATTCTTATTTCGATACAGAAACGAGCAATGAAACAACAAGGCGCCGTAAGTGACTTCACTCGCTCTGTCAATTAGCGCGCCAACAACGACTGCTACACGTAAAACCAATCCAGCTCTCCATTCTGCTCTTTACTCCGATCCTTCCCGTCTTTATTCGATAAATCTATTCATTACTTCATTATTGAGTCAGATTTAGATTTGGTTTCAGTTCTGTTTACTATTTAAAAAATATTTAATATACATGAGATTATCAAAGGAATATACCTTTTATGTGTAGGAATGTATCATTGATAAGGTCCACGACCGGAAGGACTGGCGTCGATTAGGAGAGGCCTATAGGTATATGGATTTTTTCTTACGTTATTTTCTTCGTGTATAAATTTGTAACCAATCGAGTAAAAAAAATTTTACCACCATTTCACGCTCTTCAGCATACTAATACACGGCCGGTTGAACTCGGTCACTTATATGTACATAATATATGCACGTGCGCAAACAGCCGTGCAATTGCACGCGTGAAACAATTTGACGCTTGCACCCCACTTTACGTTCGAAATATGTGTCCGCCATGATTAATATCCCGGACAGTGGTTAAGTAGGCGGTGATTATGCAAATTATATCTCGCCTAACCTAACCTCAATTTGAGATAGGGTTGGCACATTGTCAAAATTACACCGGATAATCCCGACTTACTCATATCTTAGATTTTTGTACAAGTAATTCAGAAATTCGCATTGGAATTATTTACTTTTCTGTTTTCTGTTATTAAAATTAATAACAATATTAATAATATTATAATTTTTGTTGCTTGTGAGTAAACATAACATTTTATGTCAAATTAGTTTTTAACCTTATGGACCTTTACGAAGTGTTACTAATATCATTGTAATATGAAACATTTATGGTAAGAAAATTTCAATTATGAAAATGCCAACCCTAATCTAAGAGGCCTTTGGCCCTCACTCGGTTAGTAATATGCTTATTAATTTACTTCATGATACGATTACGGAGCAAATTAAGATGAATGAGACGGCAGAGGACCGGCCTGATGGAAGTAATACGTCTTACAGGGTTTATGTCTAATGGGCTACGAGATTACTTACGGGGATGAAATCAAAATTATTTTGGTATATTATGTAATGTATAACAATATGTAAACACGCAAGGTTACAGCATTATTAGTTTTTCGTCAATATTTTAGATTTATGCATATATTTAATACCAAGTAACACGTAAAACGTAGAAACGTTACATGACGCCTGTGATCCCCGAAGGGGCAGGCAGAGGAGTGTAGTACACTCTCACGTTTCACCAGTTACGTTTAAGTCCCATGGAATAGGTGGTGAGCCTATTGCCATACACCGGGCACAATTCTAGACTCCGAGTCACTACTAGAAATTCTAAATTAGAAAAATCTAATAGCACCCGACCCGGGACTTCAACCCAGGCCCTCCCGATCGGCAGTCGCACTTCAGACCACTCGACCAAAGAAGCAGTCGTTTACATTTCACGATTCATTTATTTAGTTCAACCGCCATCCGTACGATTTATCGTTACATTTAAACGCTGAAACCGTAAATTATAGGGCAGAGTCTTATTGATAGACGATTAGCACAACAGCACTTAGTATAATTGCTCTGTTTTTACGCGGTTACCGAGACGGCTCAGAATAAATTACTAAATTGGGTCTCACTCTCCGTTTTTTCGTATTTTAAGCCCACGTAATAGATTTTTTTGCTTACTCTACTAAGCTTTGTAATAACTTAAAACGGCCCACTACAATACCTGAATATATTAATTAGTAATTATTATTTGTGTAAAACGAACAGTTATTAACTACACATTACTGTCAATTATTTATTTTGTTTACTGTTAATTAACACAATTAAAAAAAACCACTTACATTAATTAACACAGTAATTACAAACATTCCATAGATTAATCATTAAAATACAAATTAATAATAGAGTTATTAATATATACATATAAGAGATAAGTCAGCAGGTGTTGACAAGATCAAAAGACTCACAAAAACTTAAACATACATTCAAAATTTTCGTCCATTTGTCGGCAAATGAGTCAAAACCAGGTTGCGCTTGAAGAAGCGCGTTCAGAGGGGATAATATACGAGGTCATATCATCATATCATTTGACAATAGTTAGTCTTTATACATGTATTTGTCCCATCATTCGCCATAAGTTTTTGAAGAAACAAAACCATTAATTCGTCTTTGTGCCCAACCTATCATCGCATAATTTTTTATCATTTTTCTACTGAAGACGAGTCTCCGCCTAAAATTTAAACGAGACTCGATAATCCCTATATTCGCCAAGAGTCAAGAGTTCAACATGATGATGACGGTGATGGTGTAACAGTCAGGCCTTAAAGAATTTAAGTATTATACGTCCAATATGAATTTTGACGCTAACAACTCGAATAGGGTTGAATATTAAATACCACGCGCGCACCGTCAAATAGATGCAAATTGTCTGCTATCAATTTTCATCCATTGCCATTTAATTGCCATGTACCTACATGGGAATAGGAAGATGAAAATTCAATACATGAACGCTCATGAATATTTTAATGTACTAATGTTGTGTAACGACATTTGTTAATGGAATGTGAACTGCTTGCATTTTAGTGTTAATCCATTTGCATTGAGTGAAACGCTTAGTGTTTCTACAATGTTGTGTATACATATATTACATTATATAAAACATTACCTATTACTGACTCGTCGGTCGAGTGGTTGCAAGCGCGACTGTCGATCAAGGAGGTCCTGGGTTCAAATCCCAGATCGAGTGCTATTGAATTTTTCTAATTTAGAATTTGTAGTAGTGACTCAGAGTCTGGATCTGTGCCGGGTGTATGGCAATAGGCGCACCACCTATTCCATGGGACGTAAACGTAACTGGTGAAACGTGGGAGTGTAGGTACTACACTCCTCTGCGTACTTCTTCGGGGATTACAGGCGTGATGTTACGATGATAAGTAGATATTATTATTATATCGTCATGCTAGATCTTTTGTGACGTACGCAGAGTGCACCACAGTCCCTATGATACAATATCGTCTTATATGTATATACATATGTCTTCATCCATTTGTTCTAATTTATGTAATTCAACAATAACTTTACGTATTACATCAGAAAAAAACATTTAATTATTGCATTTCACATACATTCAACGAACGACAGAGATAAACAATCTTATTCGTCATTTTACGAGCTCGGAAGAAACATATATTTTGCTACGGAAAAAGGAACGATTTCACGTAAAGACTATATCGAAGCAGTCTGTATAAAAGTACATCATTATGAGGCAGTGTTAGCATAAATACTAAATAAATCATCTCCCTTAAGTGTACATTATATATTTGATGGTTGCATTAAAAATTATCATAATAACGTTGTAGCCGCGCATGTGGCGTCGCTGGCACTTTACAAAGATGTATGGCAACACCGAAAAGGCGTGATCGTTGATATTTTAGTACAAGTGACTCTTTTTGCATTACAGTCTAAATTACATACACTGTCTGCTGCGAAGACGTTGAAGTAATCGAATATATTTACGACGCTTTCACACGCGTTGAAACATTGAATGTTTTTAGTTTGCGAATACAGGAATTTCAATAAATCTTTTCGTGAGTAGTTTTTTTGTTGGATTGTATTTTCTAATTTTACATCAGATCTGTAAATAAAAGATATCTGGGACTCGGTTCGTTCTTCCCGCCCCGTAAGGGACGTGGCGTGATTTTATAACAATAACGATAGATTCCATGTAAACTGATCGCATATTCTTATAATGCATTGCTAAATTTCTTCCTATTTTGTAAGCACAGTAGACACATCGGCCGTCAGAGTGTTCGGATACGGGAAAGGCTCTGGGTAAATTCCCATAAGCATTCCTAGCTACGCATTTAGTTACATGTTTCGAATGTGATTATTTGACTGTTCCCTTTACTTGTACCCATTTATCTATACGAGTAGTACCCACGATAAAGAGAAAAATAGTGAGACTAAAAAAACTTCCTGTTGTCTTTTAATAACTTTTAGGCCTGTTGTTGTGTTCTGGACAAAAATTTTATTTCATGTATTGTGTAGAGTTATATACTTATACTTACAGTTAAACTTTCTAAAACTAGTTAAAGATATTAGACAATTCAAAACAATCAAAGATAAAATAATCAGATAAACGCAAATCAAAGACTATTAATTCCGGTAATAGAACAATCATTCAACCTTATCACACAAAATATGTTAATTCTTTCTGAAAATCGAACCGCCAATCCCCGATTCGACAGTCAAACTATCTTACCACTAGAGCTTGTAGGCTTATAGGCTTGTTTAATTACTTAAATTACATCAATCATACGTCATCAATTATGGTCATAATCATAACGCTGACGTAAACGCCAGACCTCAACTAATATAGGGACATTGTTCATTCAGTACTCACGAAATTTCCTAACAACATGCAATTTATCTTGACACGAATGGATTTTATCAAACCAAAACCCACCTATTTCTCTACCTTCAGCAGCTTTAAGAATATTTAACGTTTAAAAATATGGAAAACGCTAGCTCCGAGCAAACCCAATCATATGACATGTTCCCCCTGACACGACTTACCGGCAACCGTGGAACCGAGTACCCGGGGTGATCCAGCCGCGTAGTACACGCTTAAATGGAAACCCATTCTACCTCAAGTGCACCGATTGACGCGGGAGCTAGGAATCTCTTTTTGTGGTTAAATAAATGTCTTAGAAATATGATTTTTAGACTACTACAGTTTCCCCGTAGTAATGCTTTTATTTTGGCAATTCGTTAACATCTTCATCATCATCCTCATCACCATCATTCTCACCCTCATCATCAACATCATGATCACCACCACCGTCATCTTCACCATTATCGCCATCATCATCTTCATCATCATCATCATCACCACTATCATTATTGGTTTTATTGTTCCATGGTTGATCACTGGTCCTGAATTTTATAAATCCGGCTGTATCCAATTGATTACTACTTAAGGTCGTCGGCCCACCCGGTAGGTGGACGACCTATCTTCTTATTATAGTGACGTGGCCAACATTCGATGACATTCCTGGACTATCGGTCATATATATTTAATGGTTCAAAGGTTTCGTTTAGTTTCGTTTCGAGCTCTCGTACTAGCATCTGTCATGTAATAGACATGTTCGCGTTTATCGAGCGGGAACGTCAGGAACTCGCATTTTATATTCGACGTCATATCACCTGTTCCTGTTCACCGCGCAACGAAATTTGATTGGGAGAAATAGCGCAGGTTTCACATACATTGTACTTCGATCACTTGCTTCACTATAATCGGACAAACGAGAAACGATTGACCATATACCACTTTTTGTTATAGATGTCACAAACTGTCAAAGTCATGTTAAAAAGAGTCAAGTTTGGGAAGTCACAATAACAGTGGAAATTAAATCGGAATGATTTCAACCGGCGCTATGTCAATATCGTTTTTATCATCAAAACCTGCTTTCAACTTTCCAGTCGGTAGGATTACATATGGTTTTGGTAGCAATTTTAAGACCGATCAGACAGCCTTATTTGACCACGTAGATGGTAATTAAAAATTCTTAGCGCCTATATCAAAAGTGTAATTTCTATGACATACTGTTTTATTCGCAGATAATATTTTTCGATTACTATGATCTACTTTTTACTTTGTATGTTTTACTTTTAATTTATACCTAAGTCATTCTCTTGCATTTATGTAAGTATTACGATAAAAAATATACTTTTTATTTCAATTATACCTTTTATCAACCAGATAGGCTAGATCTGGCAACCAAGTACACTGTTTGATATAACGTACTTCACTATTTAGTTACCACGATCATCCCGTTTTTTAGTTTTCTTTTGTTCGTAAGACGAGTCCATGTATATGTTCCCAATCCGATATCCGACAACAACACATACTAGATTTTATTTTGGCCTCACGACTCCTACCCCTTTGTTCTTTTCATATATCTTTTGATATGATACTTCAGAGATCTCTGAGACTTTTAGTAAAGAAATTTTCTGCGCAATAAAATATAAAACATGCTCGAATATACTAGAAATATATTACGATCCTGGATTCACTCAGATATTAGTTTTTATAAGAACGTGCACAGGCTGAATACTCTCCCACTCATATCGGTCTTGAAACATCAAACTGTTAGTATTTTCTCCAGAATAGAATTTATGTTAAAGTTTGGAGAACAAAAATGTTATATTTTGATGAAGAACCATTTCGAGTGGAAACTACAACGCAACTCTCGTAGAAATTTTTAGAAGTTTTTTATTGTTACTAAAGTAGCTAAACAGCATATTAGCTTACAGAAAAGACTAAGGCACAAATGATAAAATTAATCGATATATTTATTAGTATTTCTAATGAGTTAGGTGCACCTAAGTCAAATGTATCAGACATATATTTATTGTTATTGAGAAGGTGTTAGCATGGACGATCTTCTAACAGTTTTTAGAATGTGAAGTCGACAACCACATAGGTATGTCAATAAAGAGTTCACTGTTTATCAATAATTCACTTTTTAATAACAAGTTCCCACCTTAATAATTATACCGTAATGATCAGTTCACACGATAATAATACATACACACCTTACTGCTAATTACATACGTAACATCGCGCCTGCAACCCCCGAAGGGGTAGACAGAGGAGTGTTTACACTCCCACCTTTAACCAGTTACGTTTACGTCTCATGGAGTAGATGGTGAGCCCAATAACATACCTTATTCATAAGTTTGCATCTTAATTGTAAGGATTGCAAGTACCTTCCCAATGAGCAAGTTAAAACAATTTAAATAATTGAATGATCAGCGGCTTATGAAATATGTAATGTATATTACTAAACAGCTGCGACTTATTGTCCAATTAAATACATTTATTAGCTACATATTTTTGTCCATATAAATAACATTTATTGTACATATTATAGAATTAAATCTAACTTAATTGTTGTAGCATCTGTATAAGTATACGTACATACATACATACATTATCAGTCTACTCCATCTTCTCCCCACTGTTGGACTAGGCCTCTCTAATGGCACGCCACTGAGCTCGATCTTCAGCTCTTCGCATCCAACCACTGCCAGCCACTTTGCGTATATCGTCACTCC
>DWEE01002531.1:0-11477 GCA_018245755.1 Parelbella macleannani
TGTAAATACAATTTCTAATCGAAAAAATTCTACATTTTAATTAATAAAACATTTTCTGCAAGTATATAAACAATTTGAATAATATCTTGTGAAGCTCCTGTTGATTTATTTTGCTATGAACGGTGTGATTTGTTTTTTAACCTCCTTTCGGACCTTCATATTACGATACTGACAAAAACTAATATTCGAAGAAAGAAACTTATGTTGTTGTTCTTTCTTATTAAATAGGAGATGTCAGAGAGCCAACTTCTGTAATATCCTGACCTAATAACACAATAAGTAAGTTTATGTGTCCGTCTTTATATGTTATAGACTTAGCACTAGAAGATATTATCTTGTTATATTTAGCGTTGTACGTGTTACATAATATATAATATGTTACGAATGCAGTGAATATATTATACTATGTTTTATAAGATTATGATTAATCTGCGGTACTGGAAGCGTATACTGAATATTCCGCAAATGACTTTCCGTAGGTTGGGAATTTCGAACAGAGCCCGGCAGTAATTCTCTGCAGTTCAACCTTTTATGGTATTGGTGAAGCTGTACACAGTTTACTGTTCTTGCCTCTCTCAGGCGAGACTAGGTATCAACTTAATCCCTTTGACTCCGTTCTCAAGCTAGCCACTGGATTCGTTAACAATCATACAGCTACGGACGGACAAAGTCCCTCATGCGAATTCTGCCGTCTTTAATAATGGTGAGTGCTCTCTGAAGTTATTGGTGTTCCTGTGCCTGTTCGCACTTCCAAATCCGAGTTCCAACTGTTAATCTGGTACCTATGTACGTGTAACCTAGCCTACATGGTGGTCTTAAAAGGGCTCTTAGTTTAATATCGTCGCCACATACCATCATGTTGTTTATCGTACCAGTGGCTGCTGGTCTACCTGCATGTCTGTTTAATGTTCGATTGAGTTATTGTATAGAAATAAATGACACTTGACAATCAATAATTTGTACTTAATGTTAAAGATACAGTTTTTAAGGCAAATAAATGTGACACCCTTATTTTATACATTATAATATACGACATGTAGCTATAATGTATACGCATTAAAACAATATTACTATGTATACATAATGGGCGAACGTTTAATCTCAACCGAATTTTCTTTATGAACTTTATAAAATTGTCATTACAACCCCATATTTATTTAAAACCTTTAAATTATCAATCTCCAATACAAATCGGATTCGCAACGTAGATTTTACAGTCAGAAGGACGTGCAAATACCTAACCCAGATCGTCCCGTTCGTACATACGAAATTTTAAGCACGCTTTTGCGGCAGAGTTCTTAAGGATCAACTAATGGAGGTCGTTGAATAAAAATTTTATAAAAATAATGTATTAGCGGGATTTAGCTAAGCCAAAGACAGATCGGTAGGGACGCGTGACGTCTTTGCCGAGAGGCGGTTTATTTGTAAGTAAATACGGTTTAAACCAGCTGTGGGGAGTTTGAAAAAACAACCTAATGAAAAGGAAAATGTTTTTAATTGTTAATTGCAGCCTAACGTGTCCTATTATTTAGTACGTATAATTATGATTTGGAGTCATTTTGAGTAGAAGATAATATGTTATTTGTGTCAGACGAACGATCAAAAAGATCAGACGCTTTGAATAATTACATTAAGTTGTGTTTATAATAACATTTTTGTGTAGGATTTCAATGCCAAAATGTTTAAATTTTTAAATAGATGCCGTAAATGCGAGCATATTAGTTGGGCTGCTGGACTTCTTTGAGCATTTCATGTAATCTTGTCTATTATACAGAAGTTCACTTTTTAAGCGTTTTAAATTTAAGAAATAATATAGGTATACCTGACGTCGCTCTTACAAATTTAACATAAAGAGCGACAAGGGGCTGAAAAGTCACGCTAGTTGAGCGTCGTGTTGCTAGCGGCAGCCATCATAAACAGAGATATTTACGGGAGAATGTCACCACGTCTGCGACTGTTCGCCGTGCAACACGTGAACTAAATGTGTTATCAGATCTAATTAAAGTTGAATGTAATGATGAGAATGATTACTATCTTATTAAAAGTCTTATCTAGTGTCAATATAAGTCAGTGACAAAATTGTACGATCAGTGCCACGAAGAAATAATGACTCAGTTTGAATTTCTCGTCTTTCCCGTATAATGAATTTTGACAAAGGCCCCACTATACGTTCATATTTGTTATCCAAAATTGCATATAATTTTTTTGTGAAATTCTCATTACATCTAAATCTTTTAAGTGGATAAAGTTTGATAAATATGTGAAACGGGTTATTTGGTAAGAAAAGAAAATTAATAACACTTCATTTAAGATTTTAGTAATTATATATAATGGTAGATAAAACGACAAAAGAATATGAACGTATTCAATAATACTTGAGCATTAGAATATAATCATAAGACTAACTACGTAAGTAAGATTAATATACTGACAGTTAAGAGTAAGTAAGTACTTACTATTTAGAGCATTTGAAAAGAAACGCGACGGTATACAGGTAAAGCGGTCATAACACACAAAATACTGACAACAAAAAGAATTCGAATAAAACTGTTATTGAATTTGAATTAACCTCTATTTTAGATCAAGTACCTACCTACAATTATGTTCCTCTCCGAAATAGGTCCTGTCTTCGCCGATGAAATATACAGGATTTTAAACACATAAATTCCGTAATAATTTTCATTCATTAAGCTTGCTCGGTGAAACATTTTTTAGAGCTAATAAATTTCTCGGCAGCTAATCGTACGGATGGATTTCAGCAAAACTGAATAAAATTTGCGGTTTTTTTTCAATGCGATACGCACCAATAAGAAATAGCCAAATCATTGATGAAATTTCAAACAAGGAGATTTTTCGATAAATGGAGTAGTAAGCAAGTTTATCGAAGGCGCGATTGCCTGAGACGTATAGACGTGGCAATCAATCAAATATTTGGGCGAGTCATGAATAAATCGGAGCGTCGGAAGCAGTTTGCCTGTTCTGAAGTAAACAAGCTTGTCGGCGCTGTTCTCGGTGCCTGATCTTGATTTACGATGTTTTAACAACAAAATAAATTGCTTCATTGTGTGGCAAGTTTAGTATCGTCGGTGCACTTTCATAACAGTCCATAACGATAACTGCGTAAAAAATTTATTTATTCCCAAACAGAACACTTTAATTGAATATAATAGCTACGTGTATTCGCATAAATGTTCCAAATCGTTTACCTTCGCCACAGTGACTAAACTACATAGATAACAGAAAACACATTTGTGACTATTAATGTTCATCACAGAAATGTCACAGTTTATTTTAAAAATATCATAAACACAGTAGTAGTTTGTACACAGTAGTAGTATTTAGTAGTAGTAAACAATAGCAGTATGGAAAGTATTACTGCTATGAAATAAAGAGAAACCATAACGAAATCCAAGTTAAAAGTAATGCGGCCTCGTATGTACAATGGGCTCCAAGCGATGTCGGCAACACCCTATCAAAATGACAGTCCTGCCATCTAGGAGACAGTGTTAGTATTTGTTCAATATCGATAGTGAGTATTTTTCTAGGGAGGTAACGAGTCACATATATCTTTTATAAAGTAATAAAAAAAAAGGAATAAGTAAGCTCACGCTTGAAAATTAATTAATATGTACACAATGAACATGAAAGTAATTAATTTTATTATTCGTTGCGAATGACAAAATATATGTACCCACATGATTGAACGCGCTACTAAATTATTTATGCAATGTTTTACATAGATAAACACAAGACAAAATCTTAGCTAATAAGCAGGCCGGTTCGAGAAGTCGTTTTTGTGACACGTATGAGCTTACAGGGTTGTGTATGCGGGGGTAACATGTAACATTTGTATTATTTAATAAAAATATTCCAGACTCCATTCCGTCTGGATGTGACAACCAATTTTATTTGTAAGTTTAAGGGAATGAAGAAGTCGGTTAGATACATTTTTGAATAAATTTATTTAAGGATTTCGAATTTATTAAAGTTAATAACTAACAAGACATAACTGCTCTTGATTCGATTAAACGTAAAAAGAAACTTCATACTCTATGTACGTATCCAATACTACATTAAAATATGTTATTAAAGAAGTCTATTTTCTAATAATACCATCGTATTATGTTGACCGTTGATATCAATAACTCCTACCTTATCTAAGGGATTTCGAAATTGACTTTGAAAGAATTTATCGGCACTGCTTTTCACCGATAAAATTTCAATTATTAAGGGATGAGCAAGAGAAAGTTTAAAAAGGATTTCTTTAATAAATACGAGCAGTTACTGAAATCGACATAAAAATGTATATCCACAGATAAATTAATCGGGCACGTACGTGTATTTTACTACATATTCCGACGCTCCAACTCCAGAAAATACGAACTCACATATTGAGGTAAGCGGATAAAATATTTAAAACCATTTTGCTGCTTGTATATTTTCCCAAACACATCATTCTAATATATGAGTACGTCTACATCTCACCCAATTTGTTTGCTTAGCTTTTGCTTAGCGTATCAAAATAGCCGCATTCCAGCTGTGGAAATAAATGGAACCATCCAACCTCATTTCTTCCTGTAGTTTTGGCAACGCGAATTTAATTCATATTCCGACAGCATAAAGTTGATTTTGGCTTGATTGTACGAACTAAACATATGCCATTGGTGTCATCAAAAGCATTCCTTGCTCACTTTACTCCCTACTCATGTTTGCACTCCTGGTACTTTTCAAGCAAACTCTCTTGCTTTGCGTACACCGCCTCTGTGATATGTTTTGTTTTCACTCTTTCAAGAAAATTTTATGCATTTCGCTACTTTTTACGGTTGTCGCAGTGACATGATATCTCTGAAACATGCATGATATGTTAGTTGGCTTTTCACTGTAATTCTTGTCGTTTTTATTTAATAGATGTAATAAAAAAACCCTTATAATTTGAAAAAAATCTATAAATACTTTCCTTCACTACATATCATTCTTAACTTGATGAAATAGAACCTTCATCTATGTGTTCGCGGTATACTATAAGTAACTGACTCCTCACTGACTACCAACTAATTACCTAACAACCACTTAATTGAAATACTTTCGCACGTACGCAACTTTGTTCACATATTTAACGTCTTTAGTTCAATACTAAGTTCTCTTGTGCCAGTCTGCTGTGGACTCAAAAAACAAAGACCACACCTAGGAATAGACTCACAATTATATTATTCAATGCAATGTAATCAGTGTAAATCCTATAAATATAATTTCCATCTAGCATAGTCGAGATAAAGAATACCTTATAAATATACATTGTTTAAACTCTTTATTGCTATATCGCTGTATATTAAAAATTATTACTGAAGCATTTCAATAGGTAATTTAAACAGTTGATAATTTAAAGCACTCTTGATAAAAACTCTTAAAGCACTTATTCTAAACCCTACCAAGAATCAAGTTTTTACTGAATTGGGATTTTTTTTTATCATAATCAACGGAACTCCTCTTGATTAACATAACAAGAACGAGATAATGAATTGTGTTGAATCCGGGAAGTTCGTTAATTTATCATTTGCGATGCCGCTCGGTATCTTTCGTAATTTTACGAAGACAGCGAAGTTTTATCGGAAACGCTGGCAGTCAGTCTTTGTTAATAAACAGAGTTTGATACAGTTCGGGAACTCTCACAAGTGCTGATTGTAAAAAAACTGTTACCTCCCGATAGATATTAAGCGATCAATTTCCTTTAGGAGTGTACAGCAATTTGAAATGTATTTTATATATGTACGTATAATATGACATGTTTTGTGGCGACAGATCATTGAAGTGTAGACGCATAGATAATGAAATTTTTTGCTATAATACATATCTACATATTAAAAACACCGGAAATCCTATCTCAATGTCATATTACAAGATAAATCCATGTGGAACGGGTTAAAGCTTGTTTGAAATATTTTGCAATGCGATATGTAAATGTCCAAATAAGAATATAAACAAAATTTTAGCACAGATGGCTCACAGCCCTATATTCAGATAGCCAATAAAGACGAGCCACTTTTTATTGGCTATTCAGAGGGCCGCTCACTTTGAATATCTCAAGTTGGGTTTAATCTTTTATTGGGCATTGTAACGATCGGCCAACTTAGCCAATCCTTTCATAAGACATCTACACGACAAGCACAGCGTAGGCGGCGACAAGCTCCAGCGTTATTTTATATATGTACATAATAATTATTTAGCTTTAGCGGCGATATCACAAAAGATTATTTATTTAGCTTGAAAAATCACAACTTCTATATTATGATATTACATATAAGTTACCTACATACATAGCACTACTTCAGAATTATGAGCGGCTGATTACAATAATGTACGATGACATGATGTATTAGGAAATTAACTTCGAAAAGTCACCAGCGTGAGCAATCTCAACAAGTAAATTGGATGAAGATTAACTGAAGGGTCTAACTGTCTCTAAATAAGCCGTTGGTGGTACCGATAGTGACGATGTAACTCATAATGGCCATCCACTATTAACCCATTAATAACGCGGCGGACCGCACAGCCGATAATGTCTCCGCAGAACCGCTATGGGGTTGTTATCTTAATTGCTTTCAGAAACTCCGTATCTTCACGGACACGAAACTTTTTGCACCCCATACCGATACACAAACAATATGTTTCCGTTTTCGTAAGTGACTCAAGCATGCAATCATATTTATTGCTCGTGTTGCTTGTTTCGCAGTTCCTTTTGATAATTTTCTATTTACACAGTGAAGTAACAGCCTCTTCGTAACGGGGAAATAAAACTACAGGCTGCTTATATCCATCATAACCAAGTAAGAATCCCCTTGCATTTAGTAGTTTTTTACTTATTTTTTATTATTAACTTGGAAAACAGGCCGATAGGCCATATTATAATAGTATATGGTCACTGTTATCTATAGACATTTGCATTACTCGAGGACTGTCTAATGCTTTGCCGACTTTGAAGGATAGTCCTCTTTGCGCTGTATCAGCCTCAGCCTATAATAGTGCTAATTTAACGAAAATGTTATTACGAGAGTAAATTAAAGCTTCAACTCGACAGCTAACTATTAAAATCAAAATCGCATCTAGTTAGTAAAGTTTTCATGGCAGACTGCTAATGTCCTCGCAATAGCAGACAAGTGTCTAATATATCACTAAAACATATAGATATATATGTGAATGTAGAGTATTTTTCTACAGTTTATATTATCAAAGGATTAGCTCGCTGATGTGGCAATGGGCTGGGCATATCTGCCGAAGAACCGACAACCGGTGGATAGGCGTGTTCTGGAGTGGAGACCGCGGCTCGTCAAAGGTAGCGTAGGAAGCCTATATCCAGCAGTGGACTGAGATTGGCTAATGATGATAATGATGACGATGATGATATTATTAATGAGTTTCAATTTGTGGATGGCAATTAAAAAGGACAGGACGGAATGGCGCTCATTTGAGAAGGCCTATGTCCAGCAGTGGACTAAAATAGGCCGATGATGATGATGATGGTAAATAAAAAATGTACAATGCATACGCATATGTCGTGTATTCTTTTATCTCTATTTTTACGGTTTGGACCCAACGACTGTCAAGTCAGGATGTCCGTGGAGGCTTGAATAAAGTGCTTCTTCGTGAAAAATTCTTTATAAGATTATCTTCAACGTCATAATCATACTAAAATATATTTGTTAGGGTCTATCAATCAATGGAACCTGTTCACAATTGTATAAAAAAAGAAAAAACCAAAATGATTCTTAAAGTTTAGAGAGAAATAGTGAAGTGAGAGCCATTAGGTATAATATTCAAGATTACCTACGTATACTTTCTCGCGTGCAACGTATATGAATGGTTCGACAAATGAATATAGACATTGATAAACTGATTTTCTCTCTTCTAGCTCACCTACCTCATTTTCTAGTGCCTTTATTTCGGGTCCTGTCGATATTCATCAAGAAAATTATAAATAAGCCACTTCCACTAAAACGATGTACCTATACATGAGCGAACATAATTCATCTTTCAGGCTAAACTCTGGAAAATAAATGTTAACGGCGTAATACGATGGTACACCTACATTGTGCTGTATTTTCTTGTTCAACGTTGTATTTTCTTGTGAGGCAGCTTTGTGGTGAGCCGTGCGGCTTAGTAAAAGGGCGAATATTGGTTGGTCATGTAATGGATATTGCTTGATCTCAATAGCGTTTTTAACTATTATTTGAAGTATAAAAGTTATTTTAATATTTCCGTAACATAATTTTACAATTTGTGTCTATCGTAATATTAAATATAGAATTATGAGAAAAGAAATTCTAAATTCAAACGGGTAACATTGTACATGGGTGAATACATATTTTTTACGTTAAATAAGAGTAGCACATACGAGTAGCATGTTGCAGTCACAAGTATTCGCCGCAGCCTACATCATAAAAGATTTGTCAGTCCAGATTAACTGTGGTGAGACTGTTTAGTTTTAACACTAACTTTGAAAGTGTTGGAAAATTATTGTGTGAAAAATAATTTATATGATTGTAATGAGTATCAAGTCTAGTCGTTGCAAGTCTACTGCTGAATGAAATGGCTCGGGTTGGATCCCCGGTTAAGCCAAAAGGGCCTACTATAGTATTACAGTAAAAGTATTACAGGGTTTTTTTACTTAAAAATTCTGTTAATAACTCAATCTGAACGTCGGTGTCCATGGTGAATAGCAATAGGCTCACCTTCTATCCCTAGGGAGGTAGAATGTAACAGGTGAAACGTGGGAGTACTACATTCTTCTTCGTACCCGTTCAGGTAAATACAGGCGCGATGCTGTTTTTTTATGTTATTTAATGTTAGGATATAAAGCGTTATAATATATGTTTCATGTTAATAACATATGTTTGGTAATAATAATATATGGTAATTAATATAATTATGTTTCATGTGACAGTAGAGAACAACGTCTAATTTGTGTGTCAACTGCAAGGCAGCTGGGCAGCTGTAGGTCATTTATGGTATATAATTATGTTACACCCTGTCTACTCCAAGGGCAAACCACTTTAGAAAGTCACACGAAAAATAGATACACGTCGGCTTTTGATCACAAACTGCAGGAAACAATTCCTTCTTTCAAGCATTTCGTTGATCTAAGCTCGTAATTATAGGCTACGGACGACAAATTGACTTGCTACCACCACGGATGAGCAGTGAAAGGTGGTTTTAAATATTGGTAAGACACTTTTTCAACCGGAAATGTATCACGGCGCAACCATCGCTACGTTCTCTTAATCAGGGTGGTAGCTGGGAAGCTTGCAGCACGAAAATCATATCGATTGTTCGTTACGCACGGTCGCGCACCAATACCACTCGATCCGTTAAGCTTTTGCCGAGGTTTTCCACGACCGGTGCTGGTAGAAAAACTCGAGCTCAGCGGCGTGACCAATTGGGTTAATCCATGTAGAGCATTGCACGGGATTGTGTTGATAATGATTATAACCAAAACTACCCCTGAAGAAGTTTGTAACTCGTTCAATGGAGCGTACGTATGACCGAGTAGAAAAGGGACTACATGCTCTTTGCAGGGGCTTTACCTTCCTCACGGAGTTTTAAGGGATTGGTCTCCTCCGACCGTCAGAAGAACAATCGATATATCCGGCGAATAACATCATGGAGGAACAGTTGATCCCTGCGACGGCCCGAGTAAAAAGGTATTCCCGACTCCCGAACTCCCCATTTGGCATTCGTTCTCTGTGATAACGCCCGGCCAGCGGTTACAGAGCGAGTTACTGCACGTCTGCTTGTAATTTGGTGTTCGTGTTCCGTCTGTGCCCACACTTTGCTCTCTTGGTAAGAAAAAACGTCACTAGCGGTCACGGCTTCATAATAAGAGTTATGAACTGTCATAAACTAATCTCGGTAAGCTTGTGTCCATTGCGATTTTAATGTAAAAAAAAAACTTAACATCACGCCCGTATCTCCCGAAGGAGTAGACAAAGGAGTGTACTACACTACCACATTTAACATTATAACAATGTTATAATTTACGGGAACAAACCCGCTAGACAGCTTGCTATTGAATAAAATGTGGCGTAGATTCACTTGAAGTTAATAAGGAAAATTTTTCAGCCATTAAAGACGATATACTGCCGTTGTTATTGTGGCTGACTTTTCCCAACTTTAGTACGAGTTATAGCGCTAATTTATTTGATGAAATAAGGAAAAATTTTTAAAGGCAACTAACTACAAACTTTAACTTTAACTTAAATTATTACTACGTTATATTTAACATTAGCTATTAACGACCTTAAAACGCTTCTCGAACACGTAATTTATATGCCCAGAAATTATTTTGTAGCTCCTTCGACCATGTTTCGCAAATCTCACTTCGCAGAAAGAAACTATTATTTAAAGCTGTTGATAAATAAAATAAATAACTCATAGATGTATATTATAACCATAGCATAAAAATAACTCATTCTTTATAATTCTTAATCAAGTAGAATGGTGATACATATAACTAGACGAAAAACAAAATATCTTTTGGTTTAGTACAAACGCAGGTTCCGACAGCAGCAAAATCTAGTCTGCAAAAAAATAAAGAGAGTTCCTCCACCTCGTCGTTGTTACCGGTAAATGTAAACAACGCGCAGATAATCAAACCAAGCCCTCAATACCAATGAAATATCAAATTGTCCTTTTATGATACAAATATAATACTTACGTTGCGTCAATTTCCATCCGAACGCCATTACCTTACCTGAAAGTATCCCAAAAAACCCGCTGAGGATGCAAGCAATGCCGATACTCTTCCGACCTTCGATATTTCGGGTCCCACAGGACAGCGTCATATTCCCGATATTCAATAAAGCGAACTAACACGTTTAGCTGTCGGGTCCCGACCTTTCATAGCGAAATCCCCTGAGCATTCGATATATGAACGTATACTCGCTGAATAACCAGCCCGTCGCCAATATCATGAACTTAAAGGTCGCATGATATTTAAATCAGAATAGATGAGAATATTTTACGACAGCAATGACGAGTCAATATTCGTGTTATGAGAAATGGTTAAAATATTTTTTTTACTAAATGCAGTATATATTATGTCTAGCTTGTGCGGAACCATCGAAAAGGTCGTGATCAGAGGCGGTTGCAAATTGTAAGCGGTCTGCAAAAAGAAATTTTAAACGCGTCTACTTCTTTTATGTGATCTTGTATAGATTTGGAGTAATTAGCATACTTTCATAATTACATCTGTCACTAATTGTAAAATACATAAAAATATTATTGGATTATAATTATATAGATACCAATCAGCAAAATGAAAAATTGATCTTAATAAAAAGGTTTAACAATTCATTACAAACGTTCTGTTTAAGTACAATGTGTCGTAGGTAATGTAATGAAGTACTAGTACGTATATCACGTACATATTTCTGACTAATTCCCGCACAGAAGTCAAATAAAACCGAGTACCTACTTCCTATGCA
>DWEE01002532.1:0-11477 GCA_018245755.1 Parelbella macleannani
AGATTGGACCGTCCAAAATGTGTCGTAGGAGAAGCAGCATATATATTGCTGTCATATAATTATCATACACTAAATGTATCATACACCCAAGTTACTAAAAAAACTAGCATTTGGTATAATTTGACAAAAGTTCAGTGAGTACTGCCGCAGGCGAAGCCTGAACTGAGAACTCTACAACTAACAAATTAGCAACATTTGTTAAACACTCCACATGAATGTTTTAAAACAACAAGTACATATATGACTGCTTACTTCATTGCTAGGGAAAACGGCCAAACCGATTGAGTTGACATTGGGTATGGAAGCGGGATGAACCCTGGGAAAGAACAAAGGCTACATAGAATACTTTTATGTTAAATCAATCCCTCGGAGTGGAATAAGGGATCAAACATTGTATAGGAGTTATTTACCCTACAAAATGAACAAGTAAACGAAAAGTAGGTATGGCAATAAAGGAACATGACCGCGTAAAATAATATTATTTTTAAATAAACCGGCATATAAGCACATGTTGCAATTGGCATCTTGTATTATATACCGAATTATATTATTAGACTGATAGTACTATGCATATTTAGAGTGTATGTATAGTCCTAATATACTATTATTTATTAATATAATAAAGTGCCCCGAAAGGTAAAATTTAATTAAAATAAATGATCTATGGTTACTTGACCTAACCTAAGTGGAAATTAGGCTCTGGAGTTATCGTACTATCCAATTAGGGTAAAAAATGCCTTAATGTGTCTGCTTTTATAAATAAATGTTACCTAGTGTTATACATACCTTGGTTAGTTGGCAGATAACTGAGATAACGACATAATTCCTTTCACTGAATGGAGACTGTGTTCAACATTGGAAGGACGAAAAACTCCGAGATGACATGGTTGTGTGACGGATATAGTCGGAGATATTGTTGGCTAAAATATCTCTAGTTAAAATGGGTCCTAGAGCTACTGCGAACAATTAACATCTGCTTATACATCCGCCTTTGTGACTTCTGTAACATCAAAATTAAACATATTTAATAAGATTCAATAATTAACTCGACCAGTTAGCTACGCTTAGCTTTGTCTGTATCGAAGCATTATCAAAGATCTTCTAATTGTTTAGAAACTTCTAGCAATTGCGTTAGCGACTTCACGGTCGTTGCTTCCAAGAGGCAGTTCGGTAAAAGCTTCGAAGTTTACCAACTTCACATAAACAACCGGACCGAAGCTTCAAGGTCTAATTTAGGGAGCAGCCACAGTGATATTTTTGTTTTTATCAGATATTTACTCCGACCTGTGATACTGTAACTTGCATACCAAATGTACGAACGTACATATTCTGTAATTCCCAAAACGTGAATATGAAATTTAGTCTGCATTGCAAGATATTTAAGTTTATAACGAAGTCTAACGTACACATGGTAACGTTTAACTTCAAAGCGATGAACAAACACCGACTCTCTCGTGGCTAACTTTGTTCGGCACACTTAGCCTTTGCGAGAGCACCTCTCACGAACATTCTCACGACTCGTTGCGCTGTAACAACACGAAATACATTTTACGTAGCACTGAACTGCAATTCAGTTACTCAGATTATAAGTATGATTATATCTTGACTGGGCTTATAGCGCGGTGGTATACGAATATACATAGTTAATGATATCACATGTAAACAATGCTGAGTATTTATTCTATCTGATTATTAATTGGCAGATTTATAATCTTGTATTCTGATTGGATACCATGTACGTGTTTCGGAGGCATATTAATCGATGTTCCGAATGATCATTAGACATCTAATCCTGGTTGCATTTATGGCCTATTCATCATCATCAGCCTAGTTCCGTCCACTGCTGGACATATGCCTGTCCAATATCACACCAATGAGTTTGATGTTCAGCTCAGAATAGAACAGAACAGAAGAGGAACAGACCAGTTCGAAGGGCTGGCCTGTTCCTCTTCTGTTTTCTCTAAAGAACGCACCATGTTCAACTCTCAGTTGTCTATGCAGTTTTAGCGCTCCAAATATATTTTAACAAAATTTACTACAATCAAATCTTCATATTATTTCTATGAGTTTCTATTTTTGGTTCTTGGTTTTTGCCGTCCTTTTGGTACTCTATATTTTACTTATTTTTAGTTCAATGAACAAGCACGTCAAGTGAGAGTGTTTAGTAAAGAAGAACATTATATATTGTGTACATATATATTTTTTGAAAAGTTATATTTTACGTTAGATAGTAAACATATTTATGAAATAAAATGTATAAATTATCCGTAAAACGAATTTATCATAAGAAAAATGTTTATTTAATCGCGATACTAAAAGATGCTGAATATTATTACACCGCAACCAGATTGAGTGCTAGACGTCTTTATTGTCACATGAATACTACGCGTAATATTCATGGAGTCGGTGTATATTCATGAACTAACTGCAAAGAGCGAATTAATCAAATAAAGAAATTTCAAAATCCTTTTAATAACAAAAGTTTTAACAGTTTGATGGTGGACTGTATGAGCGGCCAATAGTGCATTGTTTAAAAATATCATAGTCAGAACCCACTACAATTGCGTGATTGGCAGTTTCGAAAGTTTTGAAATGCCGACTAATGTTATTCTATAATTACGGTAGTTTAACCAAGCCACATTGTTCGTAGGTAGGCGATGTTAATCAAGCGATCGTAAATTGTTTGCAAACTACAACTAAGAAGTTGGAAATGCTTTTATAGCGTACGAGAACTTCAATTAAGGTAGCTTTCTGCGATATTTCATGAATAACTTGAGGAGATTTACCGCTATCTTATATTACGTTGATTTTAATTACCCACAATTCTTAAATAAAAGGCGTCCTGATTTCCTATTCACTGGCGATTCTGTGATTAATTTTGATTACACGTTTAATCTATCCTAGAATAAATTCAGGTGTCATGAACTGAATGCCTACTCTTTAGCTAATTTTACAACTTTTTAAAACTTTATTAATCACATCAACGTTACCCGTTTTGCTACATGAAAAACTAATATTTTTATCGCAATTAAAATTAGTATCATAATTTTATAATTAAAATTACGTTTAAATAATTGTGCTTGACATATGAATAATACATTTTTATAATGAAATTGTAACGAATGTAAAATCTGACCATCAGTTAACGTAAAATATAATCGTTGCGTTTGTTTCGTTTAGACTTTCATTTAGCCGCTCCGTGAGTTTAATTAAACCTGGAGGGAAGCCCAGGAAATTGATATTTTTCAAGTATTAAATATCACTTATTGTAACGATGGGGAAAAGCATTGCGAGGAAATCTGCATACCTTGAGCATAATGTTCTTTAAGTAGTGTGAAGTGTACCAAAACTCACTTTACCAGTGCGGTCCATTATGGCTGTATTCTTGGAGATCTCCTCGCATAATGTCCTTGTCTAAAAGTGGAAAAGTAAAAAGAACTAAAAAAAAAATTCTAAAATGCGCTTGGTCCGAAAGTTACAAAGCAAATTTCACTCTTTTATTACACATGAAATAAAAAAGCTCGTTTAATATTCTGGTAGCGCGAGCCCATCTTCATCGTGCCTTGATTAATGTGTTGTTTATATTTTATTTTTATAAAAGACTATTTAAAAGTTCATGAAGTTTATTAAATAATGAAAAATTAAATCACTTCGAATATTTTATAGTTACTTTTTATCATTTTGATATATGTATATTCCGCGATTATATATTGCATATTTCTACCTTCAGCTATACTTAGCTGTTATTCTGTAACTACATGACGGTCTTAAGATTATACCACGTAGGTAGGTATGTAGCGATTCGGCAGTCAAAAACGTCGACGGATGTCGTCGTAAAGGCGAAGTCCTGGCTATGCTTCTCCGATAATAGTGGTCATAATGCCTTAATTTCTTGCCTGCTATTATAGAGATATTTTTTTTTAATGTAACCTCTAGATAAATCTAGTTTTGTCCTCATCGAAGTCGGGTCATTACCTTCTCTCTTAGAGCCACCAAATTTTAAATTTTTATCATAATTATAAGTTTAATTCTTTAATGTGTTTCTTATCATTTATTTTCACGGATCCCTCGAACAACAGAGAAGATAATTAACGTTTGTTATTACTCGTTCTCATCTCGAAACCTTTGCTTCCAACAAAGAACTCTAGAATTAATTTAAATATTTCAAATGAATAGCTGTATAAATAATCCCTTTTGGCTCAATTTAATATCTTTTAATTTTGTTATTTGGTATTTTTTGTTTAAATTAAGAATTTTTATTCTCATTATAAATGGCTATTCTTTTTTCTTTCTTAATGAGGCTAATCATATAAATAGCTTTTTAGCTAAGCTATTAATGTAAAGTAGGTAGTGTTTTAAAGTAGTGTCTCGACGTTCTTAGGATAGACATTTTCAATTGAATATTTTTATATTATTACGGGTTACGTTCATATGTATATGGAAAAGCTTATTTTAAAATAGTACCGTCCAGCAATGTTATCTACCTCTAAAATCGAAGAGTCAGAATCATAAAATAATATAACATTTTTATTCAGAACAGGTGCAAAATACACCTTTCAGTATAAGACTTTCTAGTATAAGACTGTTGGAAGTATTTCTGTGACTATACAACAGTGTTTGCATTAATATAATAGATACAGTAAACAGTATACATACAAACGTTCGATTTTACGTAATCTAAATATGTCAGGTAGGTCTAGTATAGAAAGAGCTGAAGATCGAGCTCAATGGCGTGCTATTGGAGAGGCCTACGTCCAGCAGTGGACGGGAGTACGGGGGACGGGACGTCCATGTAACGTAGGTTTTTCTATGCTTGAAAAAATCGGACAATATATCTTTCTCTCAAGTGCTTGTACGATTCACTAGAGAATGACGTAACCCGGTTCCTAGATAATAGGTCTTTGTTCTCTTTTTAACGTTTTATTGTTGTTTCAGCTAACACGACCGATCTTGGAGTCCTCGACCCGTCGTTGTACAAGGCGGAATGTCTGGACGAAGATCACATGTGGCCAGAGGGACACGTGGTAAGTAATATATAAATATAACCTTCTTTCGTTTTATTAGCAACCGAGACAGACAATAGATACAACATACATATACAACAATTAGTGTCACTCTGAAACCCGATTTTCAGTCGAAGCTGACTTCGTAACAGATTAATAGACCCTTCTACTGTCAGACGAAACAGAAACCGAAAGTTGTGTTCTTCGTCTACAATTTAATAAAATACCTATTTTGCTCTGAAATCTCGTAGTTTCATTACGTTAGTAGCAAAATATTAAATCAGTTCAAATGAAATAATATAATATATTATTAACTTCAACAATGAAACAAATGTTAAACACAATGGCCACGAACGAAAGAGTGATAATTAATTAATCTAAAACAGAATCTCAAAATCTAAATCTTCCATATCTAAATTAATTATCTGAGCTATTCTTATTTTACCACCAACGTCAAAAAATAGGAAAATTACGTCTAGTTTAGATCATTTATGATGAATATTATTTTTTCAAATCAAATATTTTGAATAAAATTTATCAAACAAAAAATGTTTACGTAATTATTGTGTATTCCTTAGGTTTTGCTTCCCACAAACGTATGTTGTACGTTCTGCTTTAATGAAGAGAGTGATAAATGTAGGAGAACTATGTACGCTGGGTCGGTAAGGATGGAGATATTGACGCTCGGTGTACCCTGTCTATTCCCTAAGGGACCTGATGTCATGTTGATAAAAAATTTATTGATAAAATTTTATTCTTTCAAATCAAAATTTCTCATGAATACTAAGAATATTTTTTTAACGTAATAAGAATAAAACAGTTCCACAATGTCGTTAGTCACAAAATTTCGTACCGCAAATAATCCTAAGATTTAACCAAAAAAAAATTTGCCTAACTCCGTTTAACCTATTATTTCAGCTCAAATTTTCATTTTATTAGTCGTAACAAATGTTTGCCTTCAGGGCTTACTTATCCTATGGAACTTTAATAATATGTTAAGTAGCACGATTAAATTTCACTCATTATGTAAAACAAGTTCGAGAGGACGAATGTGAGGTGAAGTATATATAGAGCTCTGTGTGGAGACAGTTAAAACAGCCTACAGAATACTACAATTGGGAGGTATCTAATATCTTTTAGTCATTGAGCTAAAAAAACGTAATCTAACGGTTGTAATCCAATATGAACTAGGCAGAAGAGTCTAGTACGCTCCCATGTTTCGTCAGTTACGTTCACACCCAACTATGGAATAGGTGATGAGGGTATTACCATGCACCGAGTGCAAATCGAAACTCCGAACCACTACTAGAAATTTCTAGACATGAAAACCTCAAAAGTACACGTTTCGACAATCGAACCCAGGACCTCTCGGTCGGTAGTTGCGATTGCAACGACGACCAACGAGGCAGTCAATACTCAGTTGCAGAGCTGTTATTTATTCTATGTCACTACGGCAGTGTATACACAACATTTCTAATTTAGATGTTGCTCGCGTTAGATAATGAAATGTCTGCACCTGACGGCCGCTGAAATGGGATACAATGCGATGCAATATGTCTAGCTATTAAACTCCCAGTGGCAACACG
The DNA here is from genome assembly GCA_018245755.1 of Parelbella macleannani. Lineage (NCBI taxonomy): Eukaryota > Metazoa > Arthropoda > Insecta > Lepidoptera > Hesperiidae > Parelbella > Parelbella macleannani. Next base: position 6,590 of record DWEE01002532.1, read on the forward strand.
TAAGGGACATAGAATGTTTATTTTGTCGAGTCATACATTTAAATCCAGCTTACGTAAGTTATTAATGTACGTGCTTTGAATATTATAACAAGAGGGAGGAAAGTAGACTTATAAAGGATTTAATATGAAGCTTTTGGTGTGGCAGTTTGCCGTCGTTAGTTTGTTGTATAATTACATTGTCACACCGGGATTGCTGTGTCGTATGCCCGGCGGACTTCAAATTGAAAACACACACATTAATTCGCAAGCGCTGAAACTAAATGAATTATTGAGTTCGCTGTATCACGGGAATCGAATCCATCACCGACCGGCACGTTAATGTTAAATTTTTTTTTAGTTTATTTCATTGAATACGCCTTTTATTACTATCTCTGTAACATTCTGTACATTATAAGCATCGTCGCCTCTTGATGGCCACTGCTGGACATAGGCCTCCCCTATTCGACGCCACTCCATCATTCTTTACACTAAAACTATTTAAAAGCATTGGAAATAGCTAACAAATTAGATGTCACTTGTTTAATCTGTCGTAAAATAGTATCTATAATATAACGAATTATTAAAATCTGACTGAGCAGATTAATTTGTGCTAAGTTACGTTTAAGTCCCCATGGAGTAGGTGGCTATTGCTGTACACCGGGCACAATTCCAGACTCCGAGTTACTACTAAAAATTCTAAATAAAAAAAATCCAATAGCACCCAACCCACGATTGGAACCCAGGACTTCCCGATCGGCAGTCGCGCTTGCAACCGCTCGACCAATGAAGCAGTGCAAATACAATTTATTAACCCGTTTACATACATAAATATAGACATACATATACGCCGACGATGATATTGTACACAAAAGTAAAACTCATTCCATGTTTTATCATTTCATGTTATATAAATATTGGGTCATTTTATTCGCATAAAACCCTCATGTAATTACCTCTACTTACGGATATAATATCATTAATCATAAGTCAAATTACGGAACGCGGTAAATTCCCTTAAAATTTTCGTACAAAGTTAATATTTAATGAATATTTATGTCCCTACTTAGAGAGATTTAGACATACCACGCTTGCATTCTAACGGGCGAAAATGTTATGTACCTACTTGTAAAATTACTTTTAAAACTCTTTTGTTTTACATAGTGTGCTGAACTATTCTAATGAATTCTAATTAGTAATTAGTATCTGACAATTAATTATAATCTGAAACCGATAAACTGATAACTAAAATGTAAATTTAGCTTTAAATTTTTTTTTATGAATTTCTTGTCATGTTTATAATCACTTAGAGTGATATTTCCGCATTTTGTTTGCTTTTCTACGAAATTACAAAATATCCAACGTTGTTAATTTTCTATTAAAGTTGTACAAAAGTATTCAATCTAAAAGTAAATTGTTTTTATTTATGTGTTTATTTACTTATTTATTGATAATTGGACCAACAAAATTACACTACTGTAAAAAACAGCGGTTAAAAACCCAAGTCACGCATTAATAGAGGTACAGACTACATATTGACAATACCTGAAAATGTGTATTATGAATAATAACCAACAACGAATGAACTATAGGTAATAATCTGAGTCAGCATCAGGCGTAAGTCCGACTTCGAAAAGCACTAACCTAACCTATTAACGCTTCCTATGCTCATACTGAGAAGTACAAACTAATCGAATGTCATAAACCGACCTATTACCGTAGTTCTGCTATCAGTGAATACGAACCAATATTCTTGTTAACGTCTGATTTTAACCAAACCAGACCCATTTGTATATTGCTATTTGAGGTCGTGTGAAGATGTCTGTGGGTAGCAACGAATACTTGCAACATATTCTGTTCGCTCGTCTGCTAGTCTCCTTAAAAATAATGCAATGAAGTTTTAATTCCCTATCTGAATTTTTACCATTTTTATTTGAAGATTTTTATGTTGATTTCTATGGAGATTAAACATTACCAAAACATGTATTTTCTTTCGTTTTATTTTGTGTCTTTAATCCAAGTATCTTATATTTGATAGGGGATAAGTAACAAATGCTATCATATGATTTTTGCTGTAGATTTAGTTCAAATAATTGTTATACATATTTTCATACATTTTCCTGTTGCGAAATAGAATTTACGGTAATTGAATTTCCTAATATTACATCCTTATATAATATATATACATACGTAAAAACAAACTAACATACTTAAATACTTACATAATATTCGTAACAATCACATAGCCGGAATTACGTCAGAACCGGTATATACAAATGTCGTAAATGATTTACGCCGCACTTGCTCTTCATAATGGAAGGTATGACATACTCAAAACAAATAATCTTCGAAGCAAACACTTGGAAATTGGGCGACATTGATTACGTCATGTCTATTTCTGGTGTTAGCACGGTATGAATAAACATAATTATGACAGGTCAGTTTAACGAGCTACTTGTTCCCAAGGGCCGAGTGTGGTTCACGTTGAAGTACGAGAGCGGTACAGAGAGACTACAGGTGCACATCATAAAAGTGAAGCATCTCCCATCGCGCACACCCGCCCTGGCTAATGCGTGCGACCCCTACATAAAGTAAGTACCATTTAAGCTCTATGTAGATACAACTAGTATTATCCGCCTGTATGTCAATGACGATGTGACTTATATAAGCCTAAATGTGCGTTAATAGCGTATTTCAGTGTGCTCGTATTACTAGAGGTGACACGCGATTTAACTATTTCAGTGTAAGAGAACAATTGGCTGTAAAATTGTTTGTTAATAAAGCCCTGTTTATTTAGACCTATATCCGTCTTGAGTACCTTTCGTAGGTGAATAAAATGTAGTTTCATTAATGGCCGTTTTTATTATCCTATATCAAAAATAATATATAAAATTTTTCAATATCGATAAAAGCTTAATCCTCCATAGACTGTATTTCACAATTGTAGATTAGTGCTATCTATATATAATCAACAATAATATCTATTAATATTTTGAAAAATTTGTACACGGCCATATGGTACTAAAGTAAGATTCAAGAGAATGTGTGTTATGATAACAAGACGACTAGCTAACATATGTACCTATATGCATATAAGTACGTATTTACAGAGATACTTTTTTAAATACCGAGTTACAGAATAAATGCTTGTGTTCGTCGCACAAATATTTATTCCGGGTAGAAATAGAATCTACAACCTCAAGATTTGTAGTCAACTTGACTACTCGAGCAACGTTCCAGGGATTGGATAGCGAATAGCCCTTTTTTTCAAGACTTGTCAAAAATTTCATTTCACGATAACTAAGGAATAGCGTCACGCTGTGAACTAATTTTAATTTACGATTTCATTTGTTAGTTACTAAAGGAAGTTGAAACGACTGAAAATCTAAACAATCGAAACAAAAGCAGTTAGAAAAGAATCGTTTTGGTTTTGAAATGTTGACATCCAGAATGAATTTTTCAATTTTCTTTTTTATAAATCAAAATTAATAATTGTTTATTAAATTAATTTATTTGTTCATAGCATCTTTGCTCAGTCTATTGCTATGAGTAATGAAAATTCATAATCATTTAATTTTGTCATATGCACGTGTAACTCTCACGTGGGTTATACTTTTCTATAAACGTCTGATATTAATTATACACTACTACCACAGCGCGCAACATAATTTGTTATTATATTCAATCAACTCGATTTCTCATCACGCATGTTGAAACTATCCATTACAAATATTAATTAAAGCGATTAATTTCCAAAGCTGGACAATTATTAGCTGATTTTGACAGTTATGCGAATGACGTCACGAGAGATGGCTTTGTTCATGAGACAGCAACTTGAAAGGTAGATTGAAGGGATTTGTGTTAACGTATCTATATCGTGTCGGGAAACCGTTCTCCCGACGACAGATAGATAAATGAGGTAGGAAACGCTACTAGATTATTAGAAATTAAGTATGAACAAATGATTTGTCTATCTTTAGAGACTGGTTTAAGGGTTAAACATGTAATTTCAAAGAGCCATAAATGTTTGACGGCTGTAGACAAATTTATAATCATAGGTCCAGTCAACATAGTGTATATTACTTAATTCAATTTTTTCAATAATGTACATTATCTAACTCTTTGATTTGAGTCCGGTGTGTGGCAATAGGCTCATCACTTATTCCATGGGACTTAAACGTAACTACTGAAATGTGTGAATGTACTTAACTACTTTCCTTACCTCTTCGGAGATTATAGACATGATGTTACGTTTAATTAACTCTTTGAACGTCAAGGTGTTAGTATTAAGCTGGATTCAATCTTGGCGTGCACTTTTCTCTTTTAAAAATATTGTGTTAAAGATTAAATATCACTCGCTGTAACGCTGAAGGTAAATATCGCAAGGAAACTTGCACATCTTACGAGTTCTCCATAATAATCAGATAGATGGAATGTATTGATTTTAATAGATAGAATACTATACCTACCTAAAGTAACCGTTAAATGAAAACATCACCATTGATAGCTCAGTGTACCATTGCAAAGAGATCACACTTTTGCCGTTGAAGCCCAATGTGGATTATCATTTTAAAAAATCTTGACATATTTCATTATATTTACTTACTTTAATTATAGGATATTTCGTATATGATTATACTGTCCACTCTAGGCTAATGAGACCCATACAGGCTATGAGTGCCCCAACGTTACAAGGACGGATGCCAATCATTTTCAGACACAGAGCACTCCGCAAGCTCTTTGATGCGTAAAACAGTTTTAACCTAATTAAACGGTCCGATAGATAGGGTTGGCAAATACTTCATAGCTTAAAAAAATAATAATCGACCCATTTATCATTCCGCTGTTGGAATATGGGTCTCCTCTCATATTGAGAGGGTTAAGGCCGTAGTCTGCCACGCTGGCCAAGTGC
>DWEE01002533.1:0-11475 GCA_018245755.1 Parelbella macleannani
GTTAGTAAATTAGAAGTGGTCGAAAACGATTCACGTGAGTGAAGGGTGTAATGAATTTAGAAGGAGAATTTCAGGTATCTAAGGAATGTTTGACAGGCTGTAAAAATAAAATTCCCGTTAAATGTATCGAATTATGCTATGTAGGTATACAGGTAAATGTAACCTGAAAAATGGTAAGTGACAAATACAGAATCTAGTAAATGAAATCTTTCTGTAAGCACTAATATTTAAAGATAATTGTGAGCTTAATATTTCTCAGAAGATATTAGGAACTCTTAGCAGCTGTTAGGTTATTCTACGAGTTTAAATATATTATAGTTTGGAAACCTATGAAGTCAATGTAAACACTCCTGGTTTAGCTGCAAATTAAGATGTAGCAGCAATCTAACCCTGATCGCAGATCAGTTTACATAGACCAGTTCTTCAAAAAGCAGAGCAGATTTTAATCACATTTAAAATAGAATTTAAAGACATTTCGATCAAGTCTATTTTTAAACGTAAAATTTTTAAAACTAGAGGATGCCCGACCTCCGTCACAAGACAATTGAAATGTAAAAATAGACATTATTGAAATGTAATAAGATTCTATTTTAATTCGGTCAAAATCTGTTCTAGTCTCCGAGCCGATCTATTGCAAAGTATTAATAAAAAAAAATGTCTATACATCCTACTTTGTAGTTTTGATTATACACAGATAGCGTGTGTACCTGATTTATATTTGTCTTATATTCTCTGTCACTGTTATATACGAACGTGTAATATGAATATGGGTTTTTTAAAATAAACGAAGTCTCACAGAAATCTTACTCAATTTACGGAATCCGAATACAAAGGATCTAAAAATTATTGAAAGCGACCGCTAGACTATATCATATTTATACAGTCGATAACTCTATGAAAACCCTCTCCATCGGCAACAAGTATTCTGACAGTTCAACAGAAAGGCCCCGACGCCGCACACGCTGAAGTAATTGCCTAATTACCGAACCATTGCCGCGAACAATGAGTTAGCGCTTTTCTGTTTTAAACCGTTCTGTGGGTACATTTAGCTGATGTGAAGCGTAGACACTTTAGCCTCTTATGTTGGCTGAAAGCAACTGCCTATTAACAATGTTTTAGTACATCGAATGTAATATAATGGCATATTAAAATTATTCAGTAAGTATAATTAACTCAAATTAGACTCGTAGTGTCGAGAGTCGAAAAAAATTTCAAATATATGTGTCATCGCGTAAACATTGTAAATTAAGTAGGTACCTACATCGAAAGAAATATAACGTCATATTAAAATTACTCAACATAATTATTAACTCCAAAGTTAACGTGAAGTTTCGAATATACATGTGTACTTATATCTACATTTAGCTAATATGAAACGCTTTAGTGTCTTGTATTGATCGAAAGCAATTGTATATTAGCATGTGCAACGTTAGTGTACTTAAATATCATGTTAACGAACCGATGATGGTCCTATGGTTAATAAACTTGACTGCTGAGCTGGGGGTCGTAAATTTTGATTCCCACCCGAGACAAATATTTGGGTGTCGTATACGAATATTTATCCTATGTCTAGGACAGGTGTATAATAATGTCTGTCTATCAGTGTGTATTTAGAGATTTATATATATACATATAGTTTAACAAATGTCCACTCAAAGCAGTTCAGACTCTGCCTAATCAGGTATCAGATTAGATGTCGTGTCCTAGTTGTTTCTGTGGGATATTTTTTTTATTGTGTTAAAAATAATTTATTTCCTACTTTTATGAGAAAAATTATTAATTTAACAAAAATTAATTGGTTGGCTGTTGTTTTGTTTTCACATTGGCTCAAGTTATTTGCATATATTCAGCTATATTACTTTAAAACAAATAGGCTATACTTTTTGGCGCCAAACGCAGAAAGCTAATACTAAAAGTATGAAGACCCCCACATTAGTTCAAACTAGAGTCCAAGATATCAAATGGCGCCTATATTTGAATGGGTTTAAAAACAAACTACGTCATCACTCATCAATATGTAAAATCGAATATTCACTAAAAAAAATTTGTTCTGTTCATATGTCCTCTAATCGCTGAAAAAACGTAATTAGCGTCATTGGTGTACATTTTCCAACATTTTTTAAAAAATCAAATTGTATCAAGACGCGTTTGTACGCTAAATACAATTATAATTAAGAATATGTAACGCGTGTCACGTTTTCGTCATGTAGAGGGAAGGTTTCGAAATTAATAAGAAAAGCACACCAGCGTAATGTGCTCGAGGGGTGCAGAGTTATTCTAATTACGACTCCATTGTAACAACTGTCTTTGTTCGATGTTAATTAAATTGTGGACTCGAAACACCGCTCTACAAGCACAGTTCCCCACTTTGGGCGAATCTGAGCAAGAAGCGTTTTGTTTTTGTTGCAGTGGAAATATCTGGTGCGCTTTATATTCCTCAAGGAAGAATATTTTATTACGAAATATCGTAACATAATATCATCTAAGTATTTTTTGAAAACTTCATTCGTCGAGTGGTTGCAAGCGCCACTGCTAATAGAGAGGTCCTGGATTCGATCTCCAAGTTGCGTACCTACTGTTGGATTTTTCTAACGTCAAAATCGTAGTAATTGCTCGAAGTCTGGATTTAAGCCCGAGGCATGTTAATAGACTCACCACATAATAAACCATACTGGGACGTACCTACCTATAATGTAACAGGTAAAACGTGGAAGTGTGCTAAGGTTCTCTGCCCAAAGCTTCAAGGATTAGGTACAGGCATGATGACATCGTACATTTACGTTCGATATCTTCGGTAGTACACGACATTTTTATTATTTCAATCACTCTCATATTTTTTTATGTGTAATGAAGATGATTAGAAAATATTAAGTAGGTACTTAACAAACAATATTTTAATAATGAATGGCAAGAAATACATGTCACTTTTAGCTCGATGGAGCAATACTATGAACAGATCAAATATAATTAACATAATTAAAAATAGGAAAAATATCGCAACTTTAAAAATGAAAGAAAAACTATCCGCGTGACTTTTTTCAAATCCACGTGATTCTTAATTCCTAATTGTTAAACCTATGGTTCAATTGTTCAATTCTCCATCATTTTTCTCCCCTTACCCACAAAAGGGGTGTCATACGAGTCGAAGTATCGTCGAACACGTCGGTCGCCGTCTGAGTGTTGCCATACTGCGTTGTAGAGTTGTTCAATTAATTCTAAAGTGTTGCTGCTTATAAAAATCTCATGGGTAAAACCGAAGAATGATATTTGCTCATTTTCCAGCATGTCTGAAAGCTTGTAAAAAATTATTGAAAAATATATATTATATTGCATTTGCAAATATGTACATATGTATCTTAGACTAAATGTTACCAAACTACATACTATGATTGATTGAAATCAGTCGGTCGTTCCCACAACTAAGGGAGGATTGGAGCATACTCCACCACGCTGCTTGCTCCACTGCTGATTAGCGAGGTTACGAGTTACTGTTCTATCTGTTTGTCGAATGTAAAAATCATCTTCAAGGTCTCCAAAGAAGTTTATCGATATCGACACAAAAGTCTCATGTTAACATTCCCAAAATAAACTTACCGTGACAGGAAATATAACAAAACCAACAACTAGTTTTATATAATAAATGTTACGCGTCGTTTGCATGTCAAATAATCGGTTTACATTTCATAGTATTCTCAATATATGTATGTTCGATAGCAATGCGGCTAGAACATAAACCTAACTCACAATTCATTTCAAAAATAAGTAAACTTCGTTTTACGATCTATGGTGATGCAATCACAGCAACGTAAGCCATAATACTATGATATGTATTTTCCGTAGACAATTCAGATTTTTTTTATTATTTATAAGACTGTTTGAAGAGTATCATTTGGGAAGCTCACCTGGGCTAACTTAAGAAAATCTTATTGGTAATATCGCTGGGCTTAAATTGGACTAGATATGACCAGAATGTTCTACTAGTACTTTCTTCCCACACGCCATCTGTAACAAAGATCTGACCGTTGTATTGTTTTTTATTATTTTGTGAAAGGTGTCTAAGTTCAAAAACACTACCAAAATGAATATTATGGAGGTATCTAAACTTAGTCCTAGACTTGGCCCTGGTTGCATATTTCCTTATTATAGCTTTGTAAGTTACCTCATAATGTTTGCCTTCAACGTTATAGCAAGATTTGGATGTAAAGTTGCTGAATGTGAAGTTTAAGTCTAAACTACTCAGTATGGCATGACAAGCTACTGGATGGTACTTACTAAAAAACCAAAAAGATGAAATAACAAGCCAAGAAATTTAAAACGAGACGATTTACACGTTTAAATATGTTTTTTATTTTCCTCTTTTTATTTTCCTTTCCTTTCATCTTAAGATCTCTGTCGAATAATAGAGTTATGTGGATAACAAATGAAATAAAAAAATATTTTTTTATGCAAACAATATATATTTATTTACAAAATACTGTAAATTGTAACAATATCATATTAAAATACTGAATAGTAAGGACAATAGCACCCTCAGAATACGAGTATGGCATTTGTGTATTATCTATGCAAACGGTCTGTCAAATTATATGCTGTCAAGTTTTAATGACACACAGGTAAATTAGTGTCAAGTTTTAAGTGTTGCCATGTTTAATGTTTAACGTCACGAAACTGACATACCATAAATAAATAGCAATTTGAAGTACAATTTATTGTTTACTATACATATTGACACATCTGTTTCCTATGGGGTATACAGTAACAAAAAATTTAATAAATTATTACAGTCCGAATATAAGTATTCATATAAGTAAAAATTTATATCATAATCTTCAATTGTAACAAGAAAAATAATTATATGATATCACCAAAAAAAAAATTCACAAATTAACTGTGTTCCAAAAAAACTTTTTGATTAATTGTTACATTCAACAATAATTCTTACAATATGTCATTTAAGAACAGTATTGCCAACTTTTATACTTCATTTTCCAATGTCGCAAATAATAACAGTATTTATTTTCAAGTATGAATTTAAAAACTCTATCTAATCACTTAATGTGCATACTAAAATTACATATTTTTCCCTTTTATATTTTTCTTAGATGTAGTCCCAATACCAATTTTCGGGACAGCATCACAGCCATCATGGTGGGATGTGGTGAAGATGGCTATAGACCGCAATGACCTGCATGAATGTTGGCTATTTCTGTTCCGTAAAAAACATTCTCCTAGTAAATATAGAAATAGACATATTTGTGCTTGTACATTTACTTCATCAATCCGCAGCTGTAAGTAATGTATTGGCATATTGTAACTCTGGGCTATTTTCATAGTCACACATATCAAGAGCAACTTCACAGCTCTCCCTGACGACTGGACGAGGATCACTGAGATACCTGGAATTGAACAATCGTCCTGAAATCCATGGAACTATTCATTTATCTATACTGATGATAGGGGAATGTGGGGTGAATACTGAGCTAATAGGCTTAATACAGTCAACTGAAAGAAATAAAATCTGCTCTATTTTATCAATGAGGTGAAGTCCCTCTAAAGGACTGCAGATGTACATACTGTGAGATTATAGTCACTTGGAATTAACATAACTGTCTGTAACACCCGTAAGCGAAAAGTTTCCATGAAGGATATCTTAATCAAAAGTGTGCTCATAATGCACATTCTGACCTTAAAACTTTTAATTCTGAGAAGAGACCTAAGTACAGTAGTGGGACAATTAAAGGTGGGTGATGATAATAATAATAAATGTTCACTATTAAATGTACTATAATGATAAAATAAGTTCAGCTAATAAGTATTTAAGATCAAAATTGTAATGCTCAGAAAATGGGTCAATAATAATGGGTCAATAATCATTTAATTTGCTGACAAAATCCTCACTGCCTTTCACCTGTTCCACTCCTAGAGTGAGAACTACCATTCACATCCCTTAGTGCCCCAAGACATCCTCAAGAAATCTATTTAACCAACTTATTATACTTTGTGTGTGAAGTGAGTCAGTTTTACTTACAATAACAAACTGTATCTTCTATGCTAGAATATGTAAGGGACATGAAACATAATTTGTATAAAGTTTATTGATTAGTAGTCTTAGATGTGTTTTATTCTGTATTTGTCTAAACAATACCTTTGCAGGACCTCTGTGCACTCCTCAGTGGCAATGGAACCGAGTGCCTCAGCAGCCTCGTGCCTCACCATCTCATGCTCATCGGTGTCTTCGAGGGTACTCTTCAAGAATGGTACACTGCGTTCATCTTGCATCTGCCCAAAGATAAATGCAACTTCATGTCTGAACAGCGCACTGCTGGCTTTAAAACCTGCAATCGAAATATTCTAATGTCAACACATTTCGTTTTAAATACATGACATGTACAACTTAAAAGTGTTAGAACAATCATTTTGCTACATAAGTGTTATAAAAAAATTCTATTATCATATTATAATAACACTTTTGGAACATCACATTAAGAATAATGAAATAATCAATTTTAAGGCCTGGCAAGTCTAATGCGAAAAATATATGAATTCGAAGATACATATATTCTAAATAAACAGGGGTATATAATGAAACACATTAAGTCTAACATTCTTTGTACGGTCACATATCATTTTTTAACAATGGATACAACCATGAAAACAGCAATAGAAAAAACTTGTAAAATTTTTCTAACTACCTAGTTGAAAATTTGAGTTAGAAAATTTATATCTACCTATAAATTAAATGTGTCTTCCGATTCATAGTACAAATCCAATTAGGAAACATTTCATTGATAGGTCAACCAACAAGATCTGACTCTTTCTATAATAGAAAGTTTAATTTGATATCTTTATATAAGAGATATTGAACTAACCTTCACCCAATGCATTGATACTCTCAGTAGTACCAAGGTTTCGTAAGCTGAACATTGCTCTATACCTATCAAAAAGTGATCTCTTCTCATCCATCAACACATCTCGAAGTTTCTGTACATCACTTTCAATGCTTGGTGGTGCTGGATCAATTGAAGAATACCGACTTTGAGACAAGTTGCATTCTCTCATACTCTCTTCTTCAAGCCATTTAAGCCTTTGCAAAGCAATCTGGCATGTCTCCGCTACTTCTATGGCTGGGTCATTCTGATATTTCTCTAGTATTTCACGGAGGTTGGGATCGCCAATAGCACCAAGGGCTTCACCTGAAATTTGCACAGAAACAAAATTAGTACATACATACATATACAATATTTAATATATTATACTGTAGGTACTAAAAAACATTCCATGGGACTTAAACGTAACTGGTTAAACATGGGAGTGTACTACAATGCTCTGCCACCCTATCAGAGATTACAGATATGGTGTAATATTTATATTATGTCTATTAAATGATACCAAGGTAACCGATGTGATCATATTTGATATATTGCACAGAGCCCTTGTTCTACAGTTTCTACAAACAACAGTTCACTAATATCACATGTTATAAAATATAGCTGATCAACTATTGTATGAGCTCTAGTATTACATTGCCTATGCCAGTTACCTATACTTCACATAGTATCTGTTAACCCTTATCCAAGATACAGTGTCCATAGCCCTTAAGAAATTAAGTGTATAATGTACATGATATTAGCATTTAAATTAATCAAATACTACACTAATATTCAGAATTACGATAGTTATTGTAAGGAAGCACTCAGGATTCCACTCCCAGAACTGAAGCGCCCTTATCAAGTATTATCGCGTACGTGAATCGTGAGCTACCTTGCCACTAGATAACGTAAAAACTTACCGGCTTCGTGTCTCACTATGGGATCTTGATTTTTGTCTTCTAACACGGCTCTCAGCACTGGTATAGCCCTCTCATCCTGCATCTGACCCAAACAATAAGCCAGCTCGTGTTTTAGCAAAACTGACTCATCCCCGAAGCACTCGCTGATGCATTGTATCGACGTTTCTCCGCCCAAGTTGCGTAGCGTGAACAAAGCCCGAAAACGCTCTTTCATAGGCCTGGCTGAATCATTCAGAACCTTGCCGACATTTTGTATAGCAGCTCCAGTAATATTGACCATCTTAAGTTAAATAAATCGTAAATTTGACAAAAAAAAAGGGAAACGTGGTCTCACTTCAAACAATGTTTTTGAAATGTCAGCGCATGTGATAAACATTGACAGTGACATTGACACACATAGATCATAATTTTTTTAAATTGTATTAAGCTAATATGAGCAAACAGACGGAAAAAAAACACGAGGTCACGGAATTCGAAAAACTTTGTACCCAAAGTGTGCAGGAATACTGCACTGAGTAAACTGTGCAGGAATATAAGAAAGACAGTAAATTAATTACTTCAGATACAGTAAAATAAAATACAATAAATAGAAAACTACACAGTTACCCCAATCAGGGACTATCATGTTTTCTTAAAATTTCTAAAGTAGTTCGGGGTCTAGATATTTGCACAATATCTAGCAATCTTCTTGCCTTTATTCTCTGGTGGAATATAGAAAATAACTGCTGAACCGTGGCGAATCTAGTACACATCTCTGCCTACGCATTCGGAAAATACCGGTGCGACAATATGATATTTTATATATTAATTTGATATGTTATTTTAAACCATAATAAATGTACGCATTGCAGATAAAACAACTGTTATGTTGCAGCAGAAAGTAGTTTATGCATGGCACATCAAACTTTTTAGGGTTATTTAATATATTTGTTATTTATTTACTGATTTGTACTAACTACACTTGATGCACATGATTTAAAGTTCACCTTATTAGTCAGAGCAAAAAAATTTCATGGGTAGGTAATTTTATCTGTAAACGTATTTACTAATGCATTATACCTGATGTGAATATTTACTATAAGTATATTTTTGTAGCGTGACGCAAAATCAAAACAACCTTGTGACCACTTTATATAATATTTACACTAGTCGGTCGCCCGCGAAACCTGCCGTTTATTTAACAGATTTTTTTTAAGGAATTGCGAGACCTATGACAGGTTTTGTTTCGATTTAATTTTATTGTAAACTACAAGTCACTCATCTACATTTGGCGCCAAAACGATGATACCTTTTTTAAATGAAATTTTTTATGTCAAATAGTATACATTCGTTCACTTAGAATTGGAGTTTGTCGATAACACATTACCTTAATTTTGTTTTGATTAAACTTTCACAATTTGCAACTGAAACATTGTTATTACATGCATGTATGTATTAAAGTAATCTGTTAATCTATCACGTGCGACAACGTTTCTGGTGAACGGTCCTTCGCCATTAATGACACCAGGCTGAGAGCTGTTGGCAATTTGTATCTTGAGTGAGTTTTCACCGTGAAGACGTAACATTGGATTAGACAGAGAGTCCAATGTTTGGCTCGTCATGTCCAATGTTTGGAGAACTGCATGTGACGTTGGTGTTTTTAGGTAGATTGCAACTCGTCTTGTCGATGGAAGTGCTCAGACACCCGACAAATACACTGACTGAAAAATACTGACTACCGACAAAAATATTGCTCAATACTCACAATTATCATCTAACAATAATATAATCTATTGTCTGTTCAATTTGTTAAAAATAAATCATAGTAGTGAAAAAAGAACTACAATTTCTAGAAAACCCTATTTAAAAATCTAAAAGCGTTCTCAAATTATTTTCTATTTTTGTGTAAAGCACTTCTCTTTAGTTCCATATTTAAATTATCGTTGTACATTTTTACGTTTTAGGAATTTCTCATCATGATGACTTATAATGTAATATGGGAGGTCTAATGTGATTCATTTTACTCTGCCTCTAATGTTATGTAATCAGAAGCAAAATTGTTTTAAATACGTAATGTTCCTCAGGAGAAAATTCATATCTAATTCCAAGCAACACAAAATATGAACATTTATTAATTATGTCTCATTAATGAACAGAGAAGAGCCGAACAACATGCCCTTTCGATTGGAATCCCTTGGAGAGTCTTTATGAGAACTTGTAATCAGTACGGAAATAATGATATCTTCTGGTAAAAATTTAAAGAAGATTCCGGAAGATTTTATGGCGATGTACTACTCATACCTAAAACGTAACGTACCAGTCATCATATATTTAGATTTAAGACGTAGCTCGCGAAGTGATTCGATAAAACAATTCATTCGATTGCCGGGAGTTTTATGCGGGGCAAATAAATGAATTATACACGAGACGTGTTGAATTATTTACAACGCGGAGCTCATACTCAATAAAACGGGCTCCTGTTGAACTGAATTCGAGCGTCGTAGTGATGTAACGGAACGAAATAATCATATACTCGTAGGTATTCGATTTTAAAAAATTAGAGTTTGATCCGAATAAGCTTGAAATATTTTTATTAGTGATATTATAATTTTTTACTTTTTGTCTGTCTTATTGTTCGAGTACCTATAATATTATTCGATTTTTTAACCTTACAATTTTTTAACATCATAATTATCTATTAATACAAACTTTATAGTAGTGACACGAAATCTGGATCTGTCCCCGTTGTTATGGCATTGGACTCACCACCTATTCCATGAGGGGATGTAAACTTAACTGGTGAAACGTGGGATTGCACTACACTTTTTGCATATCCCTTCGGGGATCACAGGCGTGATGTTACATTTTTTTATGTTTAATTTTCCACATTATCCATTTGTCATTATCATCACTCTATTTCCGTTGCACATCACTGCAGGAACTCCCCAGACGCACCCCACTAAGCTCTATCTTCAGCTCTTCCTGTTCAACCACTGTTAGCCACTTTGCGCATAATGCCACCTTTACATTGATTAGCCAGGTCATTATTATTATCTATCTGGTTTAGAAGTTTAATGCTTAATACTTATTGGAACAGTCTAGGTACTAAAAAAATGATCTAAATCTAAGTGCGACTTAGAGGAAGAATTCCCTACATACAAACGTTAGCTGCAAATTTATCAAATTAGTTTACCTTTGACAATAAGCATTTGAATTTATTAAGTAGGAACCAGCTGATACCCACAACCTTTTTCTGTTCATGGTATCAAATATCAATATAAAGAAGAAAGCTTAAACAACTGAAGGCAAAATAACGTTAATAACTTTTCGTTTAATGAAGGTATCGTAATATTTTTTTACAATGAGGACTAAGTCTAAGAAGTAAAACTGAAAAAAAAATTACCGAAATCTAATTAGTAGTTTTTATGCGATTAATGCACAATGGTAGTTTTGTTTAATTAAAATTGTATAGATATGTTAATATATTTCGCAACATTTTTTTTTATTACATTAAGCTTTTAATTTCTAGTCACTGTTCATAATTGATAGAGATTATTCATACTGCCTCTAGAATAGCGTTCTTATCATTTCAGTGTTTATCAACAAATAGTAGACCACACGCATTTAATGATCACGGGACTAAAGTGGCGATGCCCACTGCATCAAACGCCTATCTAAAGTCAGCAAGTGACTAACCTCATTACAGA
>DWEE01002534.1:0-11473 GCA_018245755.1 Parelbella macleannani
CTGTCACGTGTGCTCTTTATCGGACTGTAGCCATACTGCAACATGGCTAACTTTATTCAATTTTTGTTATTTAAAAGGGTGCTGGGAGTTTTTTTCTCCGGTATTTTTCTCCCGGTCTACTATAGCCTGAGGGGCGCACTAAGCCGAAGTAGATACAATGACTAAAACATGACCTTCATTGAGTGTATGTATGTACATATATACCTTATAATGAATAAAAGAATTTGAATTTGTTATAATTTTTCACAACTCATAATAAATTGTTTTAATAATATTTTTATTCATAAATATCCACCCGTTGTGATAATTCTGTTGGCGCGAAAACAAATTATCTCACGAAAAATAAAACAGGCACCAAATTCCTCATGGAATTTCTCACTGTTAATAATATTTAGGTGGTACTTTGTAGATATCAATAATTGTTAGGGAACGTAATTTTTTTTGTAAGATTCGTGCAAAATATACTACCAAGCAACAACTCTCCTAATCTGTTTGTTTGATACTGAAGTAATTACATACATATTATTATAACGAATATAATACCTTGATAAATATAAAAGTGTAATTAATATAGAGTTCTGAATCTAAGAATTTGTATCCTTTAAAAAATCCGGGTCTTCCTATTAAACCACATACTTTTAAATAAATAAAATCCCGACACAAAATTGTCGGTGTCAACACAAACCATTAGTATCTCCGTTCCCATTCGGTAAATTTCACAACAACAAAACCATTTTACGTAATATAACTTGTACAGGACAATACCTATCGGAAATCTTATGTACCATATCGATAGCGTGCCTAATTATACATACCACTTCCCTGATCAGAGGAATTATTAATTAACAGCACAGTAAATATACAGCCTTTGCATAATCCCTAAGCAAAACTAGATTCAATTTTCTGTTTTCTCGTTGCACAAGCTCATTTTAAACTATTCAACTCTGACTAAACTACCGAGCCCGACTTATAGTGTTAATCGCGCTCGATTGAATTCGTAAATATGTTTGTAAACTTCTTATTATCAGTGCTTTTATTTAATTATTTGTGTACACAGACATTTTTAAAGTAAAAAGAAAGAATGAGATATGTATTCATTTTTATTTTTCTATTTCCTTTCAATACGACACGTAACACGTGACTGAAGGTTATATTCTAGCCTACCACTGGTCAGCATTAGTACAAGAAGTATGAAATGTAATCATAGTGACCTAGTGATGTCGTTAGTAATTATAATTATTATACAACATTCATTTCACGCCATTCAGTTATGCATGCTTATCCAGTGCGGGGAAAACAAATGAATTTATATTAAATTGCCATTGCACAACAGCATACACAACATTTAGTGTCAAAAATAGTAAATAACGTGAGATAATCGTATACAGGATTTTTAACAACCTAATACTGGACTTAAGTATTGCTAAAAACGTCAGAAAGTATACAATATATGAAGAAGATATTTGTGAAATCAAGCTATCAAAAAGGCAAAATTAGCGTTTACACAGATGTTCGGAGCTGGCGCTACAAATGATGTGTAATAGATTAACCAGAACACCTTTATGCTTTTTACGCATTGTGGTTGCTTCATCAACCTAACTGCATAACTTTATGGGGCTGTAATAGCGAAACCAAGAAGTGGTCATTTGAATATCGATTACAGTGCGCCAGATTAGCATCTAGACGCGTTACATAACACTTTGACCGGCTGTGTTCAGATAAACACTAGACTTATCACGGGTATATAAAATGTCGCTATTGCAATTACATTAAAAATCAATATGTAAAATTTATACAAAGCTTAAAATAATCAACTTGCTATTGCAATTTAACTTGAAATAAATATGTGAATTTTAAACAAGGCTTGCACATAAATAATAATTAAACCCTAAAATTGTAATTGTTATTATTATTAAAGTAGATGTGAAATTAACGCAAAGCTTAGAATAATCAAGGAAGACATCCGCGTTAGATTTTGAATCTGATTGTATAATTACGAATTAATTATCTCTTTTTATCCAGGACGTAATTCCATCAACATTGCAACTATACTAACTAAGATTTTCGGTTTCATTGTTGAATCTCCTTGTAAGCTTACTTCTTTCGATTCAATATGTGGCATGTCTTGTGGTCTTAACTGTTTTTCTTCGGAGAGGAAACTCGAGTCCAACAGTGGTATGATAAAAGCATTGATGATGATGATCAATAAGGATTTGTGTTTCTTTTTATATCTAGCCCAGCAAATAGGCAGACGGGCCAGCTGCTGGTAAGTGGTCACCGTCGCCTATGGACACTTACAACATCCGAGAAGTGGCCAATGCTGTGCCGGTTTTGAATGAGAGCTCCCTGCGGTTTTCTTGAAGAACCCCATGTCATATTGCGTTTATCTTAGGATGTCTATCATATTTATAACATAAGTAATATTTCTTTGGGGTTGTAAGTAAGTATTAGAATAAACATCTTAAATAATTAAAATTTGCAATGGCAGAATAAGCTACATATAGGTAGTTATAATTATTTTACTAAGTCCAATATTAAAATCTAATCTCGAAAACATATGAATGCCTTTTCATCATGTTCTTATAATTGGATCCCCAATTCTCGTAATTCAAAATATCACAGAGTTCAAATAATATAATGAATTCCGCCGTTTTCTCCGAAATTTTGTAGATTGTTTTTCTTTGAACGCGATTACGAAATTAGGTACGATTTGGAGAAACGCCTACGCTGACTTCTTAAACAACATCTTAAATAAAAGTCGAAGTAATATCTGAATAGGAATAAAATAAAATAAGGCAAATATTAAACACACTTTGTGAAGTAATGTAGAATGTTCTCGAAACATCGACAATATGGACGGATAACAAATTTATTTCGTTCACCGTGCAGTGTTGTAAGCTACTTCCTACATCAGCCCGTATACATATAATTAGGGACGCCGGAGTCACGATGAACGGAATTGATTATTATACTTGTGCATTTAAGCACCCAAAGGGTTAATTCCAATAATATGCAAGTCACAGTCAATCCCGCTCTAGCCAGGATTTGGACAAAAGTTCGCGATATAAATATGAATTATATATAATATATTAAATTATTAAGACTTTGATTTTAGAAACCAAACTGATATTTAACCAAAGTTTAAAAATTGTATTGAATATTAATAATATTACTGATATTTAATAACAAAGACCACTTTCACATGAACGCTTAAAACTGAAGTACAATCTGACAAAAATAAAAAACGATTCTCAACGCTAGTATGAAATAAATCTCCAAGGAGAGAATTATGCAAGTGCAAGTAACAATGCGACAGTCGTGGCTATCGGCGGGTACGTTGGACCGCGCGAATGCGTCCACGCGCTCCAGTTGCTGCAACGGGGAAGTTGACTTCTTAAACGCTAAATATCGTGTTACAGTTTTGCATGCTTAAGTAATGTCGACAAAGTGCTGCTTTAAACTGTTAAGTAATGTCCTCTAAATGAGCATTAATTGAGGGAAACAGGTAGCTTACTAGATGTAATAGTGTTCGTTAGGCAATCTAGGAGACGATCGAGACAAGCTGATGGTGATGATATTAAATTAGCTTCCCTGATCAATGATGTCGTCCAATTGAAAGTTAATTTGGGGAAACCTTAGCATATCAGGTGTAACGAGGTTTCTTAAAGACGGCCGATGTCCAGCAGCGTAATAAAGTAGGCTGATGATGATGATAGATATTGATCGTCATTTATTGTTTGACTAATGTCGTCTATAGGAGACTTGTTTGGGGGAGAAATTCGGATTTGTAATGTAATTACGCCTATTAGGGAAGCTTATGTTCAGAAGTAGATTGGGACTGGTTCATGATGATAATATTTATTATGTGTAGATTACCTAATTCCACGATGCGTATTAATTATGGTACATAATACTGAGATCAAAGCGTCTATTTTATATCACCCTCAAGGCCTCCGACAAGCCTTCAGGACTATTATATAATCTTAATAACCGTGACCGAAACAAGTAGGTACGGAGAACGTAAAGTTCCACATTTACATTTGCATAGCAATTTATAAATCGTATATAATTTTCCTAAATTCCTTTCAAACACAGGGCAGAAAAAATAACAGTCAAGTTTTAAATTCAGAGAACAGTTTTCGCATTAAACGATCTACATCTGCAAATATTCAAAGGTTAAGAACTGCCTAACGTTGTGAATGAATAATAACTTAATCTTCAACATTTTACCGAGTACTTTACAAATATTATTAATTCTAGGTCAACAATTTAAATTACTGTAACCAATCGACACCAAGAACTTTGCACACCATAGATAAATAAATAATGATATAATAGACGTCAACAATTGAGACCAGAGCACAAGGTCGTCAGTATGGCACGATCGTAATGATCAAGTCATAATTATACGTTCACGCTGATCACAACTAGGAAATCCTGGAGCATGGGAACGAACATAAATAATATGAACCCATACCATATCTGAAATAGTATCTGTAGTGCAATATTTTTCAGGCTTTCGAAATGCCAGCAGTAGGATAAACAAACAAGATCAAATTTGTCTATATATTTTTCTATTTCGTATGCATTTGTAGGTAGCAATATTGTGTGTCATATTTTGTTCGACAAATATGAAACCGACATACGATATTTGATTACGGAGTTATTTCTTCCTTCTTCGATCGTAATGTGTCTTGGTATATGATCTATATTGTATAATGTACAACCGTCAGATCCAGTTCTTGGTTTCGCATTTCGGAAGGAATTAATACGTTCAGTAGAACCGTGGTTATAGATTCGAAAATGTTATTATATCTATATATTGCAATTCTTGGCAATAATTTTGGGAATTTGTAAGGGCTGAGCGCTTTGACTAGGCTTATATTGAAAACGTTTAACAAACTGGTCACTATTCCTTGTTTAGTCCTTCCTCCTTCTTCCTAGTTTCACATCATAAATTTACAATTCTATACCTATAATTACAGCCATTATTTGTACCCCAAATTGCATTACTTGGAATAAACATAATTGTACTCGTATTTAAAAAAGAAGTATTTTATCCATTTGGAGAAAAAGTGCTAGGCAAATATTACTTCTATTTAAGGATGAAGAAGTAGTCATTTTATTTGGATACAAAAAATAGTATCGTATTTACGATCATAAGAAAACAACGCAAATCTTACTAAAACCTGAAGAAATTCCGATTCGATGGGAGTCTATCGATAAGACAACAGACTAACCCTTGTGCTGAAAATTATTATAAAGAATAAGGTTTTGTGAACGGAACATAATATGTTCGTCGTTTTACAATAAACCTTTAAATAAGCTCGTTCCTAATTTACTATGGAGTGCGCGAAAATTGTTGCCAACTGTTTTCCTTATAGCTCGGCAATAATATTCCTTATGGCGGTATGGCCATAGTTATGGTCACATAAGTATTAGAATCTAGCAATATGGTCTTGCCAATCTAGGATACGATTGCATAGTTGTGGCCGGCTTCAATAGATATGCGCGTTATGCCATACATATGTAATGTTGCTGCAGATATTTGTAGTTAATCACATTGTATCAATGTTCAGTCCTAATTACGACGAAAAATAGCTATTTTTATTTGCGCAATCCATATTGTGTAATGTCACTGAATTTGTTGTTCATTTAACGCTTTAGGGCATAAAGTTAGCTATTCTTTGCTTGACTTACCAGTTTACTTATTAAGAAAGTAAGTAAGAAGAAGAGTTCAAGCCGTGAGAAAACCATTTTGTTTGTACGTACGCAGATTCATAATACAAAAAGAATAATCGATTGGGAGCGTTGACAAAAATAGGAACAAAACAAACAAATTGGACATCTATGCAGAAATGGGGGACGATGATAGGCTGGTGTGTGAATAAAAAAGACAAAATAAAGCGTGGTGCACAATTGTCGCTGTCTGCACGAGAGGAAATGTCCACTTGGCTTAAGGGCATCATGCGGGCCGTTAATTTTATTGTTAACCCGCGATCGTCGGGAATTAGTTATGAGTACGTATTTTGAAGTGGTAAAGATTTATTTTGAGCGGACGGATGTGGCAATAATAGGGTCTGATATGTCCACAGCAATAGGAGATGTGCGAGTTATCGAATTATAGTAAGTGTTGTATGAATGTACGAGTTTGGACGTTTGGTGTTGATTTATTGGCGATAATATTGTTATTGCCAATATTTATTAATTGTGGTTTTTAATCGATTTGATTTTTCTTCTTTATATCTTTAATAATACAGTTCTACAATTACTGAGATTAAAGGTTTAAATTTTTAATTGGTTATACTTGAATACCTCGTTGATCGTGTGGTTGCAAGAGCGACTGCCGATCGGGTGTCCTAGGTTCAAATGCCAGGTCAGGTAATATTGGATTTATCTGATTTAGAATTTTTAGTAGTGAATCGGAGTCAGGATTTATATGGTGATAGGCTCACCACCTATTTCAATGGACGTAAACGTAACTGGAGAAACGTGAGAAAATACTACACTCTTCTGCCTACCATTTCGAAGATTATAAGCGTGAAGTTACGTTATAGTTGAATAAGACTCCTTACTGATAATAATAAAGGTGTGGTATTTAGCAATTCTAAGGAGGCTGAAACTTTCCTTATCATGGCATTCCTATATCCTATGCTTCTATAGCGCATTCAGCAGAATAAATGACTGTCGTTTGAAGATAACAATCAGTGACATAATCCCTAACGTATTCTTTGAAACAGGGACAAACCTACTGTTTAAAATTTCCTACTACCGATAAGTTACCTAACACACTCAATATTGCTTAACATTGCTGATCCTATACAAAGTTAATGCGTGATAAATGTCACTTTAGCACTGTAATGTACAAAGTTATCTCTTGTTTCTAAACTATGCTTATGAATCAATTAAAATGAATATTTCGTCCTTTTTGGAACCCAATCAATGCTGAAATTTATAAAGTCTACTTACGTCAATATTCTCCCGGCTTCTGGGTTCCTGTAGATGTCGCATTTGTGTAGCGGTCTCGAGGGATCTCCCGGAATGAACTGACCGGTCCTCTCGCAAAGCGCCCGATGGATCTGGAACTGGAGTATGGTGCTCACGAAGTATCTGTAGACAAGATAAGGAATTATCACCTGATGTTTGCGGAAGGATTTTAACATTGGTTTATATCAGTTGATGTAATATCTATCAACACATGTCTGAGTTTGGGGAGGAAAACGGAAATTTCAAAAGTAACCAAATTTTTTAAATCTATATAAGAAGTGAAAACGAAATCAACCTAAAATATTAATACGTAAGTAGGTAAATTGATTAATGTATAATGATTAAAATGCCTTACTCGAAAGGACATATGGCACCAAAAGCATCGTAACGCGATTTTTAAAGGTGATCCTCAGAAATAAGATGGTATCAAATTGATTGACTGTGACTTTAAAGTATTTATGGTTCTATAAAAACATCAGGGAAGATATATGGGAGTTTTGCTACGAAATGTCTTTATATCACGGATCGTGTCATTTGTCAACATTTTTTATGTTATGGAGATGAGTATCCGACGTTACGTCATTATCCCTATGACTTGTAATTGATCGTTACGTAAGTGAACGTCGTATTATAAATAAAATAAATAAACTTCTATATGAAATTAGTGATCGTTATATAGCTATTCATGATTAGTATGAAAAAACGTTCCATTTACATATTTTACAAAAAGTGTTTGAAAACATCGTTCAGACATATAAAACAAGGTATTATGTTACAATTCTCCGTAGATATTGTTAATCATCATTATCAGCCTATCTCACTGCTGCTCCACTGCTGGACATAGGCCGCCTCCAATGAGCGCCATCGTGCCCATAAACCCCCATGAATAGATATTGTTGAATATGAGATTAATTTAACAAAAGAGTTTTTCTTTCCGCCTCTACGAACATTAATATTTTTAAAAGCACCTGGTTTTTAGTCTAACAATTCATTTTCCGCTTGTCAATTATTTATGAAATATGTAATATTATTCCGGCCACTGAAATTATGTGAAACGAACTGTATTATTAAAATTGATTGAGTTTTATTTACTCACGATTTTATTTACTCCGTTCGCTCGTGACCGGACTGCACGGAAGCGGATCGAAGTGTCGGTAAGGGTGTGGAATAACTTATTGTTATTTGGGTTGCGGTTTTATCTCGGTTTCATTCGCTCTTCACTGTTTTCCTTTAGTACAAGTTAGCTATAGTTTAATTTATTGCTTTTAATCGTTGATACATAAAGGAGGCCCAGGAGCGGAAGGTTACGGTAGGCCTATGTCTAGTAGTACATTCAGAGGCTGTAGATGAATCGTTAATATATTTCAAATTCATCGTTTGTGTAATACAGGTGTGTACAGGTTCTAATATGTCTTACTGTTTTTAGACTTGTTAAATTATTTTGCTTCGCATTGCATGTTTGCAACGACAACTGAAACGAAATCTTAGGCAGGATAATATGTTACTGTATTAGATCTTTCTGTATAGAACGTGAAGGCCGTGATTTTGAGGTCACATTTTTTTTATACGAATATATATGAATAAATACAAGGACACATACAACCAGTGATAGTATTAATTAAAGTCTTAAGTTACATTTTTAGTTACAAAACGAAGTAAACGTTGCGTCCTGAGTTCGGTAAAGCTTAGTAGAAGAGTTGGAGCTATCGTATGTTTTTCGTTGCTTTCATTCAAGTGCTTTGGGAGTATTACATCGAAGGAACTATAGGACCTACTTTAAGACTGTGTAATGATGCTATTGAATAATAATAAGTAGTTGAGCAATGGTTGAAATTCGACGGTAACTGAATAAATTTTAAATTTGAATGTTATTGTGTTTCTTATGTTAAAGAACATGTCTTGTTATGTTTCTATCAATCTTTATGCCACGGGTTCACCAGTACCACTGACTATTGTGTATTTGACATTGACGGCATGAACGTAAACAATGAATCTGTTCTTTTATTAATTGTAATGTGGTATTAAAACATATTGCATAATATGTATTAACTTTCGATATTCCATTTTTATATTAATTTTAACTGCGTCAAATCTGATGCTGCTTTGTGTGCGCATTCTTAAAATGGGAACAAAGGTTTCTAGTCAAGTATTGATACATATGTAGATATGGAGGTAGGCACTCGATTAACCTCATTAATTTGATTGGCAGAACCAAATATGTGCAATTATAATTACATGCACGTTTTGCTAAAATGCGCGTATGCGTGTTATGAATGATAAAATGCTGCATTTTTAATTACTCAAAGCAAGTGTTACTGAAACGACAGCTTAGATACACGTAAATAATTCGCTGGTTTAATGGTCAGCGAAACTGACTCCTGAACTGGCAGTTGTCGATTCGATTTGTAACCGCGACAAATAACTGTTCGAGTGGAGAAGATGAGTTTTACTAAAATATTTTTTTTTAGAATTTTGAGCAACATTTTAGCGGCTACAAAGATAAATAATAGCCGTTGATAATTGTAATTTATTATCCAAACAATATGGAACAGTACATATATACATTTATGTACATGTGTGTTTGTTTGTTAATTACGTTTCCGATTATTTACATGTCTATCTGTTCATACTGTGTTTTATGGTTTCCATGAAAATTACAACATAATTAAGGAAAATTTTAATTAGGCTATTAATTTTAAAATTGTTAAACACTTTTCATTATTAATTATATTGGTTTCTACATGTTTAGCTCTTATATATTATGATATCTAAAGATATTTGGCTGATATCCTTCTTCAAATCAATCGTTTGGTTGGGAATCAAACCTACATCCCTCTGGCTTAATATTAACTACGGGACCAGCGGTTCAATGATTCATTAGAATCGTTGATGACTTAATCTGTCAGGAAATATCCTACATAAACATTTATGTAAAACGAAATTCTCAGACCATTAAAGCTACATCGTTGAATGGCATTAATAAAAAAATAAATTTGCCTCAGTTTTTGGTATAATACGCCATTTATATTCAGTTGTATGGATTTTGTGTTGAATCAATAAATCATTCCCGCTGTGTCGAACTATTTGTTTTCTTGATTGAGATATAATGGAACCGTGTTAAAGATAAGTAAAAGATTTGTGAAGGTTATTCGATTGATTTATATATAATACGTGTAAAATATTTGACTCTAATTTAATTATTGATAGGAAACAAAATATTCAGATATCACTTAATTTAAAAATGCTTCAGATATTCTAAATTAAATTGTGTATAATTGTTTAAAGTAGAAAGTGGTTTTATCTTATATTGTTTTCATTTGTGAGACTTCGAGACTACGGCCACGAATTCAGGCTTTAAATAGGGCTTTAGATACCTGAATTACAGGGAATGGAACTGTTCTCTTGTTTTAACTTCAAGATGTTCAATATATCCGTGGAAATGCTTACAATAATATCTGAGGACATCACCACACACTGCCATCTAATCCCGAAGTAAGCATCTCGAGAACTTGTGTTATGGTGACCTGGCGGCTGATAAACTACACGATGATTACGATATCCACCGCCCGCACCACCACCACCTTCAACAGCCTGTCGAAGTCCATTAAAGTAAAAAAAATATTGACGACCTCTTGGACCGCTAAAGGATTTATTCCAAGAACTTCCCTCAAACACTATACTTAATATTTAAATTACAAACAGATTTTTCCATAACCAAATGCTAAACTGTATAAAAGCAACGTCAGACTCTATAAACATTCGAACAATAATGTTATGTTAGCATTTATTCACAAATTACCATTTTGCGGTTAAAATAACAAAGAAATATACGAACGTAGGCTTTGTATGGAGATTTGATTGAACATAATGTGATGTAGAGTTAGAATCAATTAATGGTAATATATTTATTTGTTGATGAAGGCTTAGGTCTATTTGAACGAACTGAACTAATTTGCAAGTTAATATTGTAATATTGTCGCGTAGTATCCTTACAGAGCAGGTGAAGAACACCGTTTATTAATAATACGTATCTCCCTTACGGACCCGAGGTGCTTCTTCATAAGTGCTGTAAACGTTCAACTTTAACATGCACACAGCGCTGCCGGTACATTTTAAAATTTACCAACAATCTCAAAAGCAAGAATAGAGAGAGCGCAATAACGTAAATGAAAACGTGAAATTTATTAATCGACTATGCATTTTCGTGCACTTTGTTGCGTTTAACTTCGCTTAAATTGTACCAACGCTATTGAAACATAAGCGTTGGTCTACACACTCTTTATTCCAAATACTATATTTCAGTTTTATCTCCTGTTTTTTATATGATCAAATAATAAAATACGTAGTATTGATAATAAAGAAAAAAAGAAAATCAATTGTGGAGTCACGAAAATGCGGGCTGTATTATGAAAATAGCAGTGGTAGCCTAGTGGTTAAGAATTCAGCCTCTCATTCCGGGGGTCCTGGGTTCAAATCCATGGCGCGC
>DWEE01002535.1:0-11470 GCA_018245755.1 Parelbella macleannani
TACGCAGTTTATCAGCCGTCTAGTAACCAAAATACAGGTTCTGCCTACTTTTTGATTGCACGGTCTTCTGTACAAGTTGTTCCAAGGTATATATGACTTATTTATTTACCTCAGTTATTTTAATATCATGGTGGTATTGTATTTCTAGGTTATTTTAAAAGACAAATAATTGTTCAAGAATGTCATCGTGTCTATACCAATAATAGAAACGAGAATAAAATTTGCGCATTAAATATTCCTTTGAAAATAGGAATTAAGGAATAGGAAAAATGCAGAGACGACATATTAGAACGAGTCGGCGACATTAACCTATAAACAAGTGGCATATACTGCATTCCTCGTTAGTTATATAGACCAGCCTCAATTATCGTCAATTGGAATTATTACTCTAAATGGTTTACGTTGATTCACGGGTGCATGCTTTACGCTGACAGGTTAAACCTTGGATGATTCGTGATCAGATCAGATCGAATGATAACCGCAAAACAATATCAGTACTGTTCTTGTTGCGGTAAATGGTACGATTTGCAATAGATTATTATACTCCGTTTGATTCAATGGAACGTTTTGTAATATTTATTTATACTTACGTTATAAAGTAAAAGAATATCTAATAATCAGTATTCATAATAGACTTTATTGAACGTCATCCTCATCAGCACATTAACGGACTGTCCAACAGCAAGTCATTTAGTTAGACCTTCAGCTCTTCAGGTTTGTTGAACGTAATAGTTATAAAATAATGAATCTAAGGCCTCACCTCCTAATCCATGGGACGTATGAAAATACTGTAATGGACATATAACCTAAGTTAAAGTATAATAATTATTTTATAGTAGTGACGCTTGATTTGGATACGTCTTACGTACGGGATGTATACGAGTGGTAGTAATAGAAAAATAAAGGTTAGAGTTTTATAAATATATAATTTAGCCTGGCGAAAAGGCTGACGGTACCTGCTGGTAAGTGGTCACCGACGTCTATGGACATTTGCAACACCCGAGGAGTGGCCAATGCTTTGCCAAATTTGAAGGAAAGCTCTCTCTGCGCTTTTCTTTTAGCTAAACATTGAATTATATATGATAAAATGGGTGAATCCTAACTGTCAATAGTCAAACATTTGACGTTATCAACATAATATCACTACTAGTGGCGTTAAACTATAGTTTCACAGCGACCACAAACTTTCTATAAATTTGAGTAACGTCAATTGTCACAGCCATGAAATATTTTGTAGCAAATTACCGGTAAATTAAATATTGCTTTAATTTATACTCATATTATAAAGAGGAAAAATTTGACTTTTTGTTTTTTTGCTTTGAATAAGTTCCGAAACTACTGGACCGGTTTGAATAATTCTTATACCGTTTCAGGTCCGGTCCAGTAGTTTCGGAACTTATTCAAAGAAAAAAAAACAAAAAGTCAAATTTTTGCTCTTTATAATATTTTAAAAATAATAATTCTAAGAGGAGGCCAGGTGAAGAGTGCCTTAGACAGGCATACCAATGGGCCAGGCCAAAGAAGTTTGTCAGTGCCGTAGTCGGTGGCATTCTGTACTTTCTGCCTAGACTTCTGGTAAATAGGTGTGACAATACCCACTTATGTGTATGGTTACATTTTCATGAATTTTTTGTTACATATCGTGTAACAAACTATTATGTCGTAGTTTTATAATTAGAAACTTGGGAAATATGTATGATAATTGGCCTTTAACGGAGCACATTATCAATGAAACGTCTAGAAAGTTTTCTCAGCTATAACTCGAACAAATAATACATGAAAAGAACAAGTTAGCGGCTCTCGATCAAAGGTTCTTTGTTCCGTGTAAACGTTTTCGTGAATCTCTAGCTACTGAGTGTGGTACTTAGTAAGTAAGTTAACAACGCAATGAATTAGTTACGCGTACGGTATATTTATTACACCATTGATAAACAAAAGAACTCTATATGTGTAGCCACTATCGACATGCAGAATATCTCAATATATATGTATATGTAGCTTCACAACAATATTGAAAATGTGCTTTTTAATAGATGTCCAATTTCATGGCAAGCTGTACTCTCTCTAATTTTACCGTTGGGTAATAAATTGTTTCCTCTGTAACATTATTTATATTCAGCTGGAAGTTTCCTTTATAGTATACAAAAAAAACTGTAATTGTTTTTAAAGGATTTAAGTCAAATATCGCATCGTATGGCTTGATTAAAATGAAACAAAATATTTATCGTACAACATACATATGTACATACAACAGTAACTTATGCTATGTCAATTTCGATTCGGAAAGCAAAATTAGGTGACGACGCACAAATAAAATTACAAATGAACCGACATGTGCGAAGGTTTGCGGCGTGATGCACTTCTATGCGTGCGAACAGTCGGTATGGGCGAACATGAGCAAGCAAAGCAAGTGTCGTCGTGGATAGTTCAATTCAAAAGAAA
Organism: Parelbella macleannani; assembly: GCA_018245755.1. Taxonomy (NCBI): domain Eukaryota; kingdom Metazoa; phylum Arthropoda; class Insecta; order Lepidoptera; family Hesperiidae; genus Parelbella; species Parelbella macleannani. The sequence goes on from DWEE01002535.1 coordinate 2,443, forward strand.
ATGGGTTGTCGTGTACACGGTTACCGCGCGTGCTGAGTTCGTTAGGGTTAGCAATTTTTATTTTAATTAAATAAAAAAAGTACTTCGCAGTACTTATTCGTGTACTAAATAACTATTTACTTTTAAAGTTTAGTAATTTTAGGTAATATTTATTAACCATCAGTGTTATTACACCAAAAGTAACTGTTGTAAGTAGTAAACCGTACGAACTTAGTAGTTAGTCCTATTAATGTAAAAGATATTAATTTGCAACATGGAATAGCTGGTTAGTATATTGTAAATGTTACATGTATATTGTGCATAAATAGAAACTCTGTAATGTAGTCGACTATTCTTAATTCGTCAATGAAAAGTATTTTTTATACACCAAACACCAGTAACGTTTAAATAAAATTGAAAACACCCAAATACACGCTTTAGTTATGTAAGTGTAATTGTTGGTAAACGACTCCGTGACATACCAAATAATATCGAATTCTTCACTTGGCAGCCCTACTAGCTACTCGTCGGGTGAAAGTTTCTGTGACGTACCTTTGTATTCACCAGCTAGTGAATATAGCGGTGCACGGTCTTACTTACAACTTGTCCTATGCGAAGTCTTTTCTGTATTCAAAGTGTATTTCAAATCCATATCTAGTACGTGAATATCAAGGTGTTCACGTTTAATAGTATAGTCTAGAATGTTCTAGAAACATTCTTTCTAATAAGATAAATGAATGAGTACAACAGTTAGATTTATTTACCGGCTTATTTCGGAACCTGATAGCGGTATTGTAAAAACGAGTGTGTCGTTGTTTCCTTTACTTACAACATTTTGCTATTACTTTAGTATTGTGGTGCTATTAGACAGTAATATTTTGATATTACAAAGATTGTCTTAGGCACTCTGCCCTTATGATTGGTTAACTATATATCTATTGAAAGAACATTTCAAATGCGTACTTAGGAGGCTCGTATTACATTGTATTGTATGATAAATTGGCGGTAAGCTTGCCGGATGCATTCTGGTTAAGCATGCGGGTCATACGACCACAGTCAGTACCCGGATGAACGGATACGACACAAGTAACCTGATTTTATTATCGCTCTATTAACAAGGTCGTAAGCAATTTGCCTTAATATATACCCACGTAAGCGTGAGTGAGAAGAAAGGAAAAATCCTTATGGAACAATTTTTACGCTAAAAATAATCTTTTTTTATTCGACATAAAAGTAAGCAGTAAGCGTAACCATCAAATAAATAAATAGGAAATAAATTGTTTTTTGTTAAAGTTAGTGTCAATTTCATGGTTATGAAAGAATACCATTTTTCGTCAAGCATTTTTCTAGAGCTTATGTCAATAGGTTGCTAGACGCAGACTTAGTATCCATTTCGTTTTGAGCGTCCTTTACTATTTTAAAAAAATCCTCTTCGGTTGTTCTTAGCATCTCGTCTTCAGCCTCACTCTTTTCCGTGTGAATACTTTCTGTTATCTCCTCCAAACGTACTTTTAATCGTATCTCTTTAAGACGATTGTCCAAGATATGTTCGCGCCTGGTTTCCCTATCATATGTTTGATGCATGAGTAATTTATCATTGGTACCTGGTCTTATCATATTTTCGGACGGTTGTAGTAAGAACAACGAGCCTCTATTATCGCCCACGGCTATTAAGTTTCCTTCAGGATGGGGCGTCATCTTCGTGAGACCGTATTTTGAGACCTTCAACGTTAATAATGGCTCGCGATATTTGCGCAAAAGATCCCAGTAATAAAAACAGCCGCCTTCGCAAATTGCCATATAGCTGGAATATCTAAGAGGAGTCCATGTCGCATCAGTTACTTGATGTCTGTACGGTTTAGAAACTATAATAGGAGCAGTTCGTACTTCTTCGCTCCAAATGCGAACCGACCAATCTCCACAAGTTATAAACATTCTCAAAGTGCAAGGACTTCGATGTACAGCGCGAACTGGTCCGGAGTGTGCATTCCAATAGGAAGTGAGGATTTCTGAGTGACTTCTGCCCATTCGGTTTACATTAATAACGAGTCCCGATTCAGTACCGCATAAAAATTTTGTAGGTAAGCCACGATCAAACTCTAAGCAACTTACCCCTTCAGCGTTACTTAAGTTTGGCTCTTCGTTCTCCTGCAATTTTACTGACATAGGTAGTTGATCAATTGGTTTCGAAAGATCTCGAATATCCCACCATAAGCATTGGCCATCTGGAGAACCAGTGAAAAATTCTGTATGGGTTCGAGACTGTGTGTAGAGCAAGGAAGTGATTGGAGCTTTATGCGAATTGTAAACGGAACTGTTCAAAACGGCATTTGACCCTTCATGAATGTCGAATACTTTGATTGTTCCATTTTCGAGACCGGCGATAATTATATTCGAATCTACGGGCGAGCATGCTAATTGCCAACAGTTGCATTCGGGAAAAAATTCGTAAATAGGCGATGTTTGCCTACATATATCCCATAAATAACAGACAGTTGTCTGTTTGGGAACAATTTCAAATGGAAAAACTTTCCGACTATACGAAACGGCTAGTTTAGTTTTTCTCTCATCTGTCCATGCAACACATGAAACAGGTCGTTGGAATGAATCGCGGAATACATTCGCTATTTGAACGTGGTATTTTTCAATAGGAGCTTGGGGCCGCATGTCATCGAAATAGGCCTGGTACATGTCAACAGCATTGTTTTGATCTATGTAATGTTTCATTTGGGGCGTGAGATTCACAACGGTATGAATATAGTTGTCTTCGTGCTGGATGCGGCGACAGTGTCGGAGGACGTGGTCTTCATTATATACATGTACTTCTCGCGGCCAACCGCCTTCAGTATGATTTATGCCTTGCTCGTGAATTACCAATTCTTTTGTGTTCGTTTCGTGTTCTGATTGCGGCATTGTTGCTTGCACCTCTCTGTGTACCGGATTGCGGAGTATATATTGGTTTTGTTGTTCTTTGTCCGGGTTGATGGAATCTAAAATATGCGCCGGTACCATTTGAAATAAAACTTGTCGTCCGAAATTTTTGCGCACCTTTGTGTACTCATATGTCGATTTCATGTAACTTGGCATTGCTTATTTTTCATATAATAAACTTTACAAATAATAACCAGATGTCTTTACCGTTTTGCGTCGTAAGATGTTAAATCACGAAGGTCACGGAACAACAATTTGATGACATGGATCTTATTGTTTTAAAATAGCATTGAAAAACATATGTGTCCTTGTTTTGAATGGAGGTGTATATTCGCCGTCTTGAGTCATTACCATTGGATGAAATTTATTTTATCTCTCAACGGTAACCATTAGCGATGTAACTGTTTTGTAAAGGGTTTCATAATGTTATTAGTTCATTCGGCTCGTAATGGGTTTGATTTAATTTCCTATTACAAAATGGGTGTTTTGGTTTGCGTTCGTACGATTACTGTATTGTTTCTCGTACAAGGAAATGTCGCAACCGCATTGTTGAGCTAAGTATATGGTTCGCATTAATATGCATTTAGAAATCGTAGCTATGAGTTCTTATGGGCGTTCGAGAGAGAAATCGTTGGCAGAACGATTAGTACGTGCCTACTCATTACTACTATTATTATGTATGATATATTATGATTTTTATCTTATCATAAACATGTTAATTAATCTGATTCTCAAGTAATCTTTGATGGGTCACCTATTTTATTACGCTTAAAGTCATATTATAGGTACGTTAAGTACAATAGGTACATTAGTTTAAATATATTTTAATGAATTTTTATACATTTTAAACTCTACTTGTTATTCATCAATTAACATCTGGTAAAATTAAAAGGATAATTAAAATTAAAAGCGGACAATATTTATTTACCACCAAATATGGACAACCTAGAACTGTATGAAATAACTGTGTATAAAAAATACTATTTTTATAATAACAATAGTATTACATTCACAAAGACGATGAACTTTAGAAACAAACAAAATACTTCCTTACTGTAAAAAGGTAAACGCCGCTTTACGCGTAGTAGGTAAAGCACAAGGTTGTATTCACATGTTTGCACTCGGGTTCAATGTAGTACACACATCTCTGCACGCACAATAACACATTTAATATCATATAAAATATAGTCACAGATAACACAGCACGCTTACGTTGCAAATTGTTAATATTTCGAAATGTATGCGCGCGCGCCGCACGGACACTCACTCACGAGCGTTCGGTCGGTGACTGGCGGGCGACTGGAAATAAGCGTTATAAACGTAGGCCCAGGTTATCGTAGTAGGTACTGTACTAGGACTGGTTTTCGTTCGGGTTCCTCCACTGCTGGTGACTGATGATTATACTCATTTCTATTGACGACCGTGCGCTTGTTCCTTTTTTAAAGTTACACAGCGAGCGGCCCGCGCTAGACTCGGTTAATCGTTTGTGTATAATTAAAAATCCGGTTTTACGTGGCGTTCTAAAATTGCAAAACTTTTGTAATGACAAGGGGGAGAAGCCCTCGAGAGCGCTATGTGGGACAGTGATAATGGCTGTCGTGCACGTGTCACGTCGGGTCGTCGAGTAGGGTCAAAATGTAGGCTAATCGCAACCATAACAACACATGGTTCATAAAACTCATGGTAATACAAAAAAAGTTAAACATTTTCATATATACGAGAAGCTTCTACAATACATAGTATTTACTATTTACTATTATGAAATAGAAATTTCTATGACTAATCTCGGAATAAAAAAAGAATAAGACTACAAAAACAATATTAATAAGTATTAAGAGAACAATAACTTATTTTAGTTAAAATTGTTTTATTGAATGAACTACTTATATGGAGGTTATATGTTCTTGTGAAACGATGTTTGTGCAAACAGATAAATTATATTATCAATCAAATAGCTCAATGAACTGTACAAGTAAAGAATCACTTATGTTTTTTATACATTTATCACGAACATTAATTGAATGAGATAGTTCATTTTTCATTCGTACAGAAAGCATTCATAGTTCATAGCACAGCAATAAAAAGATAATAGTATTTAGCGTTGTGAACAGATGTAAGGAGTTAATTAAAATATGTAAGCGTTTAATTGTGGTCAAGAGTCAACAGGCGTAATTGGTCATTAGTCGGTCGAGAGATCGAGGGCTCCTTCATTACCAATTGACTCGACTCTGGCCTTGCGTCTGCAGCGGACATTACTGGCACAATCGTCTTTAATAACTATGAACTTCTAATGGTAAAATGATCAAGAAGTTTCAATTTTGGCAAGTAACAAGGTATATGTCAGCACTGGTTGTTCTTTGATATGGTTGATCTTCAGTTTTGTTCATCGCCGTACTATTGACTAACTGCATCAGTTTTACTACCCTGAATAATGTGGGTATACTGACAATGTTGATAAATATCAGTCGCTGATTAAATTGATTAATAGAACTTGTGAATAGTTTTATTAACAACTAATACAAAATGAACTTAGTATTACTGTCAAGTAGTTCTATTCGAAATTGGTTGCACATGTGGTTGAAGGCAGCGGTCTTTTATATCCTGATTGTTATTTTTATATCTTGAGTGAATTGGAAAACTAGTTGTAATATCTACTATTATTTGTAATTTGGGACCGCATGAAGTCTATACTATAATGGTTCGATATGGATTTAATATAACGTCAGCACTTCGCAAGAATAGAAAGGATGAGGTCATAAAATATCACCATGCTTAAGTTCAGATTTGTGGACTGATAAAGAAAACATTATGGAGAACTCTAAGGTGTATAGTTTCCTTCGCGATGTTGTCTCATATTGTTATAACGAGTGGGATGTGATCTTTGAGACCTACATCACTTTATATAGTCTAGAGTTTGCCATGATGACCTGCACATCCTTGGAGCGGAGGCGATTTAAGCCATCAGACTCACTACTTCGTTCAATTATAATCAATAACCTCTGTGTAAGGCAGATACATGTATTTTGTATGTATGTATGCAGAAAGTATGCTCTCAAGAAATCAATACATTTATAATGAAACCATTCTCAACGCCAAAAATGTGTTAACAGTACAACTATAAACACCTGTTGCGTCGACTTAAAAAATATACGTAGAACGTTATAGGAATTATCACGTTTCTCGATCCACAAAAAAGGCGTGACTGCGATTGGTCACGTACGGGCCCAATGTTGCAGCCAGTTGATATTCGATTAATTTCTACGACTTACCTACATATAAACATAATACATATATCTTGTGCAACGTACTTAAGGTAAGGCAAGGACGTACTCCCTAAAATGTACTGTGATTAACAGCTGGACTATCGGAATGTGTTTGGCTACGGTAAGTTTAAATCGAATGTAGCATATTGATAATATTTAGGTTATACAACATTGTGAAATTGTTTTTTGTTTCTTATTTATTTCATATTGGTATTGTATTCGATATCACTGTTTCTAGAAGAAGATAGAAAATAATGCGACCTATGTATGCAACGATTACATTATATTTCACAAATAAACAAACCCGTTTTGTTTGATAAGTAACATTTCGGAATCTTGCTTTATCAATGAGTTGAACATTTATAAAAAAATATAAACTCATTGATGTTCGGATGCTGTGTTCTTTTTTTTGCGGAACAGAATGAACTGTTCACTGGAACAATGCACAATGGAGCGGACAAGCAGCGGAGATCTTCTGGAGCGGTTATCGTCAATTTAATGATAATGTTTTCCTTGCTAAAATAATACACTTGACGCAGCAGAATACATTTTGATATCTGTATACATATAAATAGTGTACACATATTTTTATATGCAGCCACCTTTATTTACCACAGGGTGTGGAGTGACTGATGATTTCTTTTTTTATATTTTCCACGATCATTATAGCCGTTAAACATGCTCGCCGGTTACATTGTCTTTTGACCTGCACTTCTTTTAAAATTTTTCCAGTTTGATTAGAGTATATACGCATTCAACATAAAGTTTTAGAAGTAATCAATTATTTTAATGTATTTCAATATACTACAACAAACTACATGAGCTATATTTTTGAAGAATAATTACATTTTTTTTTATAAAAGTATAGTCTTTATGTGAACTTAAGGGTGAAGTTTCCGATTAGCAAATAATAAATTTGTTGTTCAATTCATTCGTCAATTGCAATTTATAAAGGCCTAGGCAGTTCCCTGACTAGGCAGGCTGTGCCACATATGAAATCTGACAGCCTCGGGTTAAGTCGCCTCTTACCACTTATTTAGTTACCCCTTACCTCGGTGCTCAAACTGATTTAATCCACTACCCACTTTGAGGCGAAAATTTTTTCTTCGCCCTCAAATGATGTAACTTTACATTTCACTAATAGACATTGCAAATAAATTTGCCGAGGTTAAACAGGTTATAACTATGTATATATTGAGTCCAAAGTTAAATTTTATATGAATTTTAAAATTTTATAAAAATAACATTTTATAGGTATTTCGTCTCAAATGTGAGAAAAAAGCTTTTTTGTTAAGTCGTCCATCTCTCTTTGAAACATTTTGACGTCCTCCAATTTACTGAGAGACTTCTAATTCCCCTAACGGATATTACTCTCCCTCTTCTTTTAAAAGTACTGGTATATGGGAATTGCCAAATAGAAATAGCCTTAGGTATATGTAGTAAAAATAACAAGGAATAAATCTATGACATTAATATGAATCAGTGAATGGATCGAAGCAGGCTGAGGTAAACAGAAAACGTAAATGTTTTGTCAAGTTGTCGCAAACAAGTTCATTACACTCGGCAGTAAACTCCTAATATAGTATTCGGTGCGTACAATACATGCCATCACCAGATTTCTAATTTTAGAGCTGATACCGAATCCATGATGAGTCACGCGCCCGAGCGGTCTGTCGATGTTAGTGGTGTACTCAATTGACCTTGCAGTCCGTGCCATCTCTTCTTAATAGGTCCTTTGTAGGATCAATGTAATAACACGTCCGCTTCAACCGTTTAATTTTTGATCATTCACTTGACCGGCTACGTAGTTCCAACCGTTCGTCCCGTGAACGTAGTATAACATTCGTATGCCAGGAGGTTGGAATTTGCAGTTGAGGAAATTGAAATTTTATTTCAACAAAATATTATTCTCCGACACGGTCGGGAATTTAAAATGTGCTTGAGGAAGTGTTGTGCAAATCAAATCTGTTTTTGTTTAATAGTTATTGCTAGATTCATTTTCTTGTAATAAAATCTGTTAATTATAATTTAGGTTCATGTTAAGAATGTATAACACAGCTGAATCACGTGGAGCAATACCAACAGCAGTCGGTACACGTGTTTGCCGTGAAGAAAATCTCTAACAAAATAGACAGACATATGTTTCAGGCCGAAAAATGCTTGTTAGTTCGCATGTTATCTTAGACGGCATCATCTCAGTCCTCAGGGGTGGCAAGCTGTCTGTAACCGACTTTGAATAACATTCTAACTAAATTATATTTTGACAATTACAAGATACTAAGTAAGAGTAGGAGCAGTGATAGCCTAGTGGTTAAGATTTCAGCCTCTCACTCCGGAGGTGCTGGGTTCAAATCCGAGGCGCGCACCTGTTTATAAAAGTGCGTTTTAAGTTTAAATATCACTTGTTAACGGTGAAGGAAAACATCGTGAGGAATCCTGCACATTTTAGAATTTATAAAAAAAAATCTGAGGTGGGTGAAGTCTGCCAACCCGCACTTGGCCAGCGTGGCAGACTATGGCCTTACCCCTCTCAGTATGGGAGGAGACCCATATTCCAACAGTGGAATGACAAATGGGTCGATTTGACGATTTTGATTTGATGAAGTAGGAGTAACTGCACTCATACTAATATATTACTAATAACTCCATTCCTGGTTTTCTGTTATTAATGAATGTAACAAATAAGTACGTAACATCACACCTGTAATCCCCGAAGGGATAGTCAGAGGAGTGTAGTACCTATACTCCTACGTTTCACCAGTTACGTTTAAGTCATATGTGGTGAGCCTATTGCCATACACCGGGCACAATTCCACACTCCGAGTCACTACTAGAAATTCTAAATTAGAAAAATC
>DWEE01002536.1:0-11470 GCA_018245755.1 Parelbella macleannani
GTAGGACAAAATCTTACAAGGAATAAGTCGAAAGTGTCTATTTACTCCAATGAAAAAAAACTGCTCTCGTGACATATATTTCAACCCTGAAAATATTTACTGCTTCTGGTATCTTAAAACAAAAGCCTTTAGTCTTATTTGTTTAGCTTGAATAGCTTGTACTCAGAAACAAGCGTGCTTATATGAATGAAGATAATAACGAATGTAGAAGAAGCACGGCAGGACTGTGAGGATGGAGATTATTGGCGTTCTGTGCTCTCTATATATCCGATAAGGGACCTAGCGTGATGATGTAATAATAATGTTAAATCGCTCATAATTATAGAACTTTTGAGCAGTAATATCATCACCTTTGGAAGGTATAGCGAGTGTTAAATCACACGGTATTAGAACTTTCCAAAGTTTACCAAAGATTTTACCCTGACCTCGAGACTTTCCGACCCGCTCAAACAATACCATATACCTACATATATGCACTATACAACCTCTATTGCTATTGTTTTTGAGAACAAGAGCGTCAAAAGCCTTTTATGTGCTGTAATAAAAATATAGTCTCTGCTCGATCGAGACTTGGAAACTTATGTAACATTCTGACTGACCTTAATGTCACCTTGCTGTAAAACAGTGTACTGACCTGCAATATTACTCTTCACCTTAGTGAATAGGATTTTTTTTATTATATGATAGGCTAGCGTTTGGTCCATATTCCGTCTGATGGAAAGCGCATATGCGTCCTAAGATGGAGTACGAATGCCTAGAAAGAGCCTACGAGTAGTCACCCTTCTTTTGAAGAGTCCTAGGTCATATACGTCCGGGGACACAGAAGCCAGCAGGTTTCACTCCTTGGCCGTCTGGTTAAGAAACGTAGAGCCAAACTGTTTCGTTGTGGAAATTGGAATGATTTGAGTCTAATTAAAATATATAATTATTATCCTTATATCAATTATCTACATAAAAATAATAAGTGCTATTTTAAGTAATATTTTGTCATTAAGAAAATGCCTTTAATTATTTATCCACGTATTTATAAATAAGTTTTGCAAAAGAGTTTAAGATGGCTAGACCAGCTTTGACTCTCATTCTGATTCTATATCCACTTTCAACAGAGGAATGATAAATTATTTGATGATCACAATGGTGAAGTTTGTAAGGTAATTTTTCGGTTCTCATAATATCGTATAAATATTAGCGGAACGCAGTTTGGTAATCCGTAACGAATATAATCAGAAACAGTCCTAATAAGGTATAAACTTACAGAGCAATAATAAATCAGAGAGCGTTACGAGTTGTCTAATGAGTTATGTTGGCGGCCGCGGGGTGAGAAGGTAGAGCCGCTTGCACACCCACAAGTTACATATACATACATATAAATAGTATTACACTTGTTTTCAGCTAATCGACTGGCCCAATGGTTCAACAGTCAGTGTACTGACTACTGAGCTGGTAATCGTTGGTTCGATTCTCAACCAGGAGAAATATTTGTATGATGAACACGAACGTTTTCTACAGATTTGTATTACGTGTATTTTTTACCGAACTAATAGATTTGTTTAATTTTTTTCTATATTATTAATATCGTTTATCTTTTTTAATTAATTATGAATAAGAAAGGATCTCGTGAACCGTTGACTGGCATTATAATTGATGGAGAAACAAAAATTCAATCCATAAAAACTCTTTATTTAGAAACTCTGGAACCATTTAATAACAACCCTATAATTACACCGTGACACTAATTAGTTGATTGGAGTAAATTATAGACACCCTCTTTGAGAGGGTACCGTGTATCCTATTACTGAAACCTGAAATGTCCTGTGAAAGAGGCTGTGTTTTATAAGAAAAATGTCGTACGCTTCTGTATTTTCTGAATCTAGTTTGATTTAATTATGTTTATAGTTTACATCTATCAACATCATATTAGTATTACTCTACTGATACAATGATAACTTCGTTCATATTGCATTCCTTTAAATGTATGTTTTAAATAAGACAATGCAACATATAGTCTTCCAATCAACGTTCTATCGAAATAGACAATATAAACAGGCACAAAATTAAAACCAAAAACTTTTGGGACGCTTAACGTGCATACCATAGGAGTTTAAAAAATATAATTTAAATTGTAATGATGACATTTATTGTGACTGAATACGGTATTTATTTATGCTTACATCAAACAAACTCTTACATAAAAATCATTTACTCTGTCTATACTGTCCTATATTATACATGTCTGTGTATAGGTCTATGTATAAATTATTAATTATAACCTGTTTAATGTTATAAATTATAACAATTAATTATAACCTGATGTTCACTATGAACGGACCCTTAGCAACACCGTGCTCAGCTAGGCAAGTGTGTCTCGGCGGGTTGCGACTGTCGACACGTCTTAGGTTGCGTCCCGGCTGGGGCACGAAAGGCTTTCATTATCATAATTACAAGCCGTCCGCTTGCCACTTCGACAAAGACACGAATAGAAAAAGGTAATTACATAACTAAATATAATGTTGAAGGTAATTACATAACACAGTATAATGCTGGTCATTGATTATTATTACACATATAGTAAGCGTAGTGGTTTAAATTCAACTACCAACCTCTGGAGGTTCTGGGTTCAAGTCGTGGCACAAGAGGTGCCTCTCTAAAAAATGTGCGTTTTAAGATTAAATATCACTTGCTGAAACGGTGAACGAAAACATCGTAAGGAAACAAGATAAAACCTGCACACCTTAGGGTTTACAAAAAATGTTCTATAAGGCATTGGACGTCTGCATTAGGCCAGCGTGGCAGACTATGATCCTAACCCTCTCATCATGAGGGTAGACCCGCGTCCAACAGTGGAAAGACGGGTATTTATTGTATTACCGATATTAATATTTAATTTGCTCTCATCATCATCATCGTCATCGTAACATCACGCCTTTAATCCCCGAAGGGGTAGGCAGAGGGTATCATCATCATAACCATTTTAATATTTCCCCTCTGGGTTCTTATTTTATTGTTTTTGTAACTATAAGGTTTGTAGGTTTCCTCACCATCTTTTTGTAAAAACGTGCACGCCAGTATTTAAACCCAGGACTACTTGGGTGGGGGAAGGCTAAGTGCTACACCACTAGGCTATTACAGCTATAATAATGATAGCCTAATTAATTAAGAATGATATAAAAATATCATCAGTTTGTATGTCAATCCATATTAATATATTTGACATTATCATATACATACATTTCATAATATTGTGGGTAATTATAATAACGGATAGTTAGTTACGGCTGGTGCAGCCCCACGCTGCGCGTTGCGTGCTGACTCCGGGTCAGACCCGGTTGGCACTGTTCAGCGCCAATATCTTACGTCTAAACGAGCTGACTTATTCGCTTTTATATCTAACGGGACGAAAGTGTAAGAGATAATTGGTTCTACAGCTGTATTATTGCTGATGTTTTGACTAATGACCAGAAGTCAAATATAAATAAGTATTTATTGAAAATGTTCCTAACTGAAGTATTGTTCTCGTTGACTACTACATACTTGAACTACCATATATATGTTGTTCTCGTTGAATCCTACTTGAAACATGTTATTTAAGAGTAAATAATATAAAGCATAAGACGGTCTGTAAACGGCGATTGTACATTATATGTATATCGAGTTATGGGTATTGCAATTGTGTTTGAGAGACTGGCCCGTTGGTCCAGCGGTTAATGAACCTGGCTGCTGAGCCGGAGGTTGACGATTCGATTTCCACTCGGGACATATATTTGTATAGTGAGAACAAATGTTTGTTGTATGAAAAAAACGTATACATGTGGATTTTACAGGTCTTTACTTATGATAACACAGGCTCTGTCAAGTTTGCGATCAGATGGTCATGTGTCGAAATATACCAAAAAAATTATTTACTTTCATAAGGAAGCTTGCGTTTCGAATTTACGAGTTCTATTAGGTCCAGACTGTGTTCTGAAACGAGACCCGTGTCCAATAGTGGAACTATAAAAGCATTCGTGATGATAAGTTCCGGTATTTTATTAATATTATTATTCAGATAAGGTTGTATTAGATTGGATTTTTCACTTGACTTTTCTAAGATGTTTCAGCCAATATAGGTAATGGAAGTGCAGTTGTTGAATTTGACTACTGCACTATGTATACCGTTACCTGACGTCCAGGAACTTGCATAGTTATTCCCAAGATTCCTTAGGGACGTGGTAAGGTGTCTTACATTACGTCTGTAAGACAGGACCCTGAGAACGTTCGTGTCGCTGAAATGAAAATAAGCTTCGAAAACATATCTCGCCTGGGGCTATATTGTCTTAGCTGAGAATAGACAAACTTAGTAGACTACGATAATATTATAAATCTCCTTTAAAACTTTAGTGATACTTAGGTCTACTGGTTAATAACAAATACATAGTGAATTTTACAATAATTGTTAATATATATAGGTATAACTAGTGTATCGCCGGAGTGTAGGTACTACGCTCCTCGCGGCAATACGAGCATGACGATAAATTGTGTTTCTAATCTATTATAATATTTCTAACACCTTTTTATTTGCATTTAAAGTATCAGACACGTGTATATGAACTTTAAGCTGCGCAGTTACATTTCTCACGATGACGTCACATCACCCCTCAACTCTTACTAGATCGCCGAACATGAATGAAGCATAGTTAATTGTTTAGTCACACACAGCTGAAGCGACCATTGTGTAGCTCTTAAGGGCTCCTTAGTCCTTACACCTCGCTGATATGGGTATAGAGTTTGTAATTCATTGGGGTGGAAGTCAACTTTATTCATTGTGGAATTAAAATTTTTTGTTGAATTAGACTAGCCTCTAGCGACTGGCGACTAGAACAATCGTTTATGTGAATATGTACTTAGTGTACCTATTTATTGGTTTTCAGTTTATGTGACATTTATTTATGTGTAAATTTAAATTATAATAGAACAGTTCTAAAGCTAATACTTCACTCCAGCCACTTCGCGCCACTCCTCTGTATTCTATTATACAACATTTAATTCTTTATATAATTTTCATACTAAATCTCGCATTCCAAAGTGAGCGTCATATAATACTGTATCCCACTATGTTGCCTAATTTTGTACTCCCAAGATCTCTTTTTGGGTTATCACGAGTGGATTACTTATAATGTAATCACATGTATGGGCTTACAACATTTTTGTTCCTTTGAACATAGTGTTCGGAGCACGTCGGATATGTGGCCTTGACTACTCCTCATCAGACAAAGACGTGACGTCATAACAAGGGATTTTGGATTTATTTTTAGCATACATTTACACGTGTTATTAAGAAAAATGCTGTGAGCAAATTGGTATACATTTTTCTCTACCTCAATTGTGGTAATGAAAACATGTCTAATTGTAGAGCTATGTATGGTTGTGGTAAGATTTCGAAATGGATGTTACTCATACATACTTAGAACAGACAATACACTAATCTATTATAAGATTCTTGATTTTAAATGATACTGAATTACGAGGTGTTCCATGTAGCTCTACACAAAGCATAATGAGACTAATTAGTATGTAACTATCGACGTGGGCCGGCTCTAAGTGGCGCACCTTACCCAGTCCGATGCCTTCTGTATTCAGCGCGATTTCGGCCATCTTTCTTGGATCATTATGCCAACTCCTCAAAGGCCAATCTATTTTCAATAGCTATTAGCCAACACGTTTGACAAATATTGTTAGACCGCGTCTAAAACCACCGTAAAATTCTAATCGTTATTATCATTACGTAAAGATAATCGGAAATCGATGCTTTTCGTGCTCCCCGAGACATAAAAAGGCACGTGAAAATTTGCCACTAACACTACACCTAAAATCTCGCGCGACAATAGTTAACTTTACAGATATCGTGCGACTTTTATCCACAACAGAGTTATGGAGGCTTAATACAATAAGTGTCGTTTTAAACTAACATACTAATATACACTGCGATTGTTGATTAATGTAGGCGCTTAGGAACAGCAAGACTCAACTATCTTGAGCAAATACATAGGTCAAATACGGAGTGGTGAGAGAATTTGAAGCCTCCGAACCGGCGCCCGTATGTGAATAAAGCAATGTGTGTAGAAGAAGTAAGTTAGGTCTGTTAATATAGAGATATTTGACCCGCGTTGCTCTCTGCCTGCCCTATAAGAAATCTTACATGAAGACATAGGTAACACGTAATAAAGAGAATCCAAAACATATGCTTTATAAATTTAATTTTCGTTTATATTGTTTTGTGACATTCTAATTATAAATATGGTTTTTAGCATTGTCATAAATGTCACAATTCATCCATTGTGTTGGTAACGAGTCACCTCTTGACCTCGTTTCAGTCCTAAAAAAATATGTTACGACGAACCGTTTTACTAATTTTGCATTGTTATTTTAAATTGGTCAGAACAAGTCAGCTTTCCCCTACAGTATTTTATATTTACGATTTATAATTAAACTTCATACTTATATAAAAATTGAATGTAATTCTGAATTAGTTCTGAATAGTTTCATTTAGGTACCATGAATTGATGGATGACGAAAGTTTTAATCGTTATTTTATAAAGCTTGCAGATATAAGTACAACAATGAGTCAGTACTTTGCCGCAAGTCGTCGTAGCAAAGTGCCCAGTTAACTTTTGCGCGTTACAGTCGTGGTTTTACAAAATAGGAAAGTGTTTTTTTTTTTATTTCATTCGTTTAGTAATAAGCAACCTTAATCTAAGTAAGAAGCTATGGTCGAATGGTTTTTAATAGCCCAAAATATTTGTAGCGATCTTAAACAGTAACAGTTTCCTATTAAATATTCAATGTACTTACTAATAAGGTTCAGTGATAAGCTTTATTAATGTAATTCCACACATGATGTACAATATATATATTTTTAGTGCATCTAGTAGGTATTTCACATTTATAAATATTTTAATTTTAAAATCACAATTAGATATATTTAGACATATTTTATGTTCAGTTTTCAGTACGACATAAAAAGATTTAGTTTATCTGTGCTGTATTTTTAAAATAATTGATATAATGTTATTTTTAAAACAAAACCGTACACCGGTTATGCAAATACAAATATTTTATTACAGTAAACAGGTCCATCATATCGGGTTATAGCCAGCACGCAATTTTTAATAAACTCTAAAATTACATTTAGTTCTATTAATTATCTGAAAACAAATATATAGTTTTTTATAGTAACAGGTATATAATCAGTAAAATTCAAAATAGTATAATTGTTATTAAATTACGGTGACTGAGAAACTTAAGTCTTAAATAACACTTGAAACACAAGCGCCATCTATTATTTTAATATTCAGAAATTCGAAAATTTGTCTGTGGAAATTAGAGCCATCTTACAAATATCAAGAGTAACATTAATGTTAAAAATTTACTGGATATAGTACTTCTATTAAGCAACAGATGGCGTCATGCATTACGTTCTAATTCTGTACAGCTATTGGTTCCTAGATGTCGCTACTACATGTTCACGGTACGCTATATTCATTTGTTTAAATATAAAAAGTAAAATTATATATGCCAATATTAATGAAATTCAAGCTAAGACGAACCTGGAATCATTCTTTACCAGGAATCAGTCTTTAGATGATGATTCAAAAAAGGGAACGGTGGGTACAAAGAAAATTATGTCTATTGTCTGGGATTCGTGTAAAAACCGGTAAACGAATTTCTGTAAAATTTGACATGATTATACCAAGACACGTAACATATTATATTAGGTACTACTGAATATTTTTCCTTGTATTTTTTTAAATATATGGATCAACCAGTCATGAATAAAAAAAATAATGAAATTTATTTAATGGTTTTGTCAAATCCTGAATTGTTTTACTACAAATGGTAACAATTCAAAATGGTTAAAAAGAATTAAATTTACTTCGCCTTTTAGGATCCTCTTTTTGCCAACAACTTTTGCCTAAAGTAATAAACAAAAAAATGTTTCAAATACAACAGGAAGACGCTTACTTAGGTTACTTGGAGCAAGTTTAACAATATCGAATCTATTTTATATACATTTATTCGTGTACACGCCTAGGGTTGCCACTTTCATGGAAAATTGGTATGTTACACAGTAAAATCATAATATTTCACGGTACATAAATAGTTGATAATGATAGATACCTTTGTATTCGAACACCTTATAGTGACGGAAACAGGTAAACGGAATTAAGATAAATACTGCAACATATACCTACGCGACGAGTGGAGACTTATTAAAATAATGATTTGTAAACGAATTGGTACATCAATATTTTTTTTTATTTCCTTTTTAGTTATAAACGTCACTTTACTAAGTAATAATCTATCGTTATACAATGGATATGAACGGATAGATATTATTTTGGTTTTATCACGCCTTTACATCACAGTACATTCAATTATCTTACATTACCGTGTCTTACATTCTGCCTACCCGTACTTAGTTATTATAGACTATTTTCTTATGTTTCCTCGCTTTAGATAGAGTCGCTGCCCAACAGTAGGACAATAAATGAATAGAAAACGAATATTATGATAAGACGGTTGGAATCAATAAGCCACGCCAACCCGAACTGGGGCAACATGGTCGACTTCAAGCTTTGTTAATGATACTGTGCTTTGTTAATGATACTATGTTGTAATTTAATATTTAATTCTGCTTTTGACAACCCTGTGTGGTACTTTCGACGTACCATATGGTACCAATACCAGGTAGGCAGCAAAAAAATGGAACAAAAACCGCATTGCCTCCGGCTGTCAAAGTCGCGTCTTGAGGAAAAGAAAAAAAAAACAAAATGTCGGATAAAATGAATAAGGCGCTGCAGTGATTCTTGCATTCCACATCCCGCCTGAACCGCACAATGGAATATTTTTATTTCAATATTTTTAATATTCCATAAGCTTCATTTGAATGTCAGCTGTAACTAGACAATAATAGTTACGTAATATTTTCTACGTTACATGATAGTTTAGGTCGATAAATGAAATAATAATCACGGATTAAATAACTAAGAAACAAAGGTAATAGCTAAGTAGGGTAATAGTTATGTTAAAGAAACCCGTAAAAGGTATAACTACGAAATGGCTTACTAACTATTTAGTTATATAATAACTAAACAAAATATTGCTCGTACTTACACGTTAAGTTTTTACCGCGTAAGTTTGAGATATAATTAAAGAAATATAAAAGTGTACCAGCTAGACACCTGGCGTGATGTTATAATAATTAAGAAATATAAAAATTAATTCATATTTCCAAGCGAATTGTAATTTTTTTGATTAACTGCCTATTACAAAAAGCATTGTATGGCCTGACTGTAGATCTCGTTACATTAGCTATAATGATTACTACTTTATATTTTTAAAGTTATGTAGGCTACATAGATAAGCTTTTGCAGTTAGGAAATTTATGTGCCTGTTCAAATAGCAAGGACATAAAGCATTATGATCTTTTTAAAAAGTAGTCCGCCATGCAACATATACCATATACTGTATTTAATTAATCTATAAACATCCAGTTTTTAGACGAGCGCAAACTATTTATGTGAGAAAGGCAAATAAAAAAAGAATAATTTCAAAAAGCGAACGAGTCAAGTGGAACGGCGGGTCCACGCCGCACGCACGCCTCACGCACACATAGACACCAGCTGATTTACATTTTGTGTTATCCCTTTTTGTCCACATTGCATTTTCTACTTTGATATTATGTTTTTAAGATCCAATTCAACTTGTTCTGTTGATTCTGTTCAAACAATAATTGCTTTCATGTAACTTTCAACTTTATTATGTATATGTTAAAGTTCATTTTAAATAATAAAAGAGATACAGTTGTGTGAAGTGGCTTGTGTAACTTCCGACAGGTTACGTTTGTGTGTCTGTACGTGTGTGTAGATTTTAAAATGGCCGCGATATAAAATGAATTTTATTATAATTATTTATCTGTCTCTTGTTTTCTGATTATGCTTGTCGCTATATTTAGAATTTAAGCGTTTTTTGTAATGTTAATACCTGAGTTTGTTTGTACGAGGTACGTAACATTACATATTGACGACTAAGATTATTTATAGAATGCTGCAATGTTAGAACGTTGACAGATTTACTGAACAATTTTGTTGAAACAAAAAAACTGTATACATTTATTCTTGTTTAATTTAATATAAAATTTATAATACTCTGTAGGTATATTTTTTTAATTTATATAAAATTTAAAATACCCTATAAATTTTCATACATTTTAACTAAACATAAAAAAGTTAAAAAAAGTGTCTTTTTCAGGGTTTGACGTATGACACAAAACAATCGCATTTGACAGTTATTGTGTATTCAAGAGATGTCAACAATCAACAGTCAGTAGACACTGTCATTGGTTTATTTTTTGTTGTGGATTCCACAAACCGGAGAACAATGAAAGTTTTAGAATCTATCATTTATGTTCACTATAGCACATGGACGTATGTACGAATCAAATAGGATTACTTAGCCTGAGAAACAATTTACAAGTCTTTAAGTCTAAAACCTAATATTCTAAGTAAAAGAAGTAACCATATTACACAATTTTAAAACTTCATCCTTAATTTGATGTTAACAATAAAATTTATAAGGAATATAAAACAGCATACTTCATAATACAATAACTGTGGTATCTTCGTCATAAATATGGACCATTAGTTTATTTTGCTCTCTTGAGTCTAATTTTTAACAAAATATGTTGCGTTAGATGGTGAGTAATATCCATTTTAATTAAACACGGTAACTTGGCCTTTGTGCTAATTACTTTTGTACAAAACTAGATCGCGCACAAAGCATTTGACATCCCTGGATACTGGAGTAATAAATAAAAATGGTAAAATAAAAAAAACGTTAATTTCCATAAAAACATTTAACTGGCATAAATTCCACAAGAACAAGAACAAAAATTAAAACTCAAAAGCAGACTTATTCTTCAACTATCGATGACGTCATAAGAAAAGAACCTATTGCAATTTAAATTTGGAAAACCGCTTTCTACGGCCAGCAGTGCTATTTAAAACGATATTAACTGCAGTGGTATGCTAATTTCTAAACGGGCGCCGTTCCGTTCTCGAGCGATTGAATTCGAATATCATATTCGGTACGTAACCGGTTGCCCTTGTAATAGTTGGCTGATGTTATCAAACGTCCAGTTTACTTGACCTGTGTCATAGTTGTTGTGTTCCCTTATTGCTATAGCAATAAAGATGGTCGCTAAGGTGACGGGTATCTTCGTAAAGTAGCCGTAAGTCGTCGGCAAGTGCAGCGCGAACGAAAATATACGGCGCGCTGAGTTGTTTTGCCGCCTTATCACTGCGAGCATAGATTACACTTGCTCCTAAACAAACTGGTTATGCCTATTTTAGTCGGGTCCTCAGAGGCAACAAGACCGATGTTTGTTTATGCGTGAATTGTCTAGAAATCGAATGAAAAGCAAACAAAAATTCAA
>DWEE01002537.1:0-11468 GCA_018245755.1 Parelbella macleannani
ACGACTGGGGGCGCCCTCTGCCCCACCTTGGGGACATAGAACATTAAGTCAAGTCACTCTAACAATAGGTTCACTTCCAATCTCAAGGTGTACTCTACTCATCAGCGTTTGCGATATAAAGGTGTAATGTAAACTTACGACGTACTCTGCCATAAGTTTTTTCAACGCTAGGAAGTGATTGTGTTATATATGCAACTAAAGTAACGATAAGTGGCGATTGTCACAAGTTAATGACGTCGGGTACGTGGCCATGTTTTCCGGTCTGGAGGCAGAAAGAGCGCGCATAATTACAAACACAAAAGGCATTCTTTCCACTTTCTCGGAATGACAAAGAACCTGCGAGCTTTTTGTTTGAAGGGACTAGCTAGCTCATTCTCGAGATCCGTGAATGGTTTACGTATAGAACGTTATTATAGCTAATAGCATCATTGACTTTCGTTATAAACAAAATAACACAGCACTCCTCCGAACCCTTCGGGGATATAGAGGCGTGGTGTTATAAATAAAATATTTACAACATTTAGGCAATGATAAGTATATTTGTATTTTGATGAATATTTATTACACATATTGTATTAAAAACCTATCGATCATGAGTATCATTTTAAATAAAAATGTATATATTGGGACATCTCGCACGATCATCTGATCCCAAAGTTGGCTTGAAGAGAGCCTGCGTTGTAGTAAGCGGACTACCGAACAACTACATATCGGTATGCATAACAATGGACACTTGATACAATTTTGTACACCTAGACACAGTACAAGTACTTGTGCTAATCACACGCATTTGTATTTACAGAAATCCAACCCGAAAACCACCGACGAATCAGTCCAATCAACAAAGAAATGAACAATCGGGCATCGGGCTAGTGAATAAAAAATATTTGCATATTTGCTGTTATGTTGAAACTATCAATTGTCAGAAGCGGTGGGGTGCTTTTAGCGCTATTGGCATCGAACAGATAGGCACGATACAATTCACAAACACACGTATGCATGTGTACATACATTCCAACAAATCGATACTCAGCCGCCAACACATTCCTATTGTATATGTACCTGCATATGGGAAATTCAATCGCGCACCTAAATATGTGCGAATAGCCTGGCTTTTACACTGTTACGCATATGACGACGTGCTCGCCGTTGGGACATTTATAACATATGGAAACAAGCCCGGAGTCAATGTAGTCACAAAGTCTATATATAATACAGACTCAGACGGCTAAGATAAGAAATGAAAACAATTTATTTTTCGGATTTTTTGCAAATACAATAACATTTTAGTGTTTAAAGAGAACGCTTCAAAATCTAAACGCTTAGAGCGCAAAATACTTTTAACTTTGTGAGGCATTTGATTTTTGTTGTTTGGTCTTACATTTGGTACCTTTTTTAAAAATTGTGTTCACTTTAATTTTTTTTCGATAACGTAACTAGCGAAACTTTGAATTGTACTATATTCCTCTGCTAACTTTTTAAGGTCTTTTAGGCGTGATGTTACGTTTCACTTTAGTAGTTCATTTTATGTGAGCATTAGACCGCAGGATATTTTCACATTTTTCTCAATATATGAATAATGTAATCATCGTACAATTTATTATTATTATATCATTACACCGGGCCCTTCACGGCGTAGGCAAAAAGGCATTGCTAAATATGTATTTTCTGTCAGACCTGATGTGCTTCTTTTGCGTGTACCACGTTCTTCATACATGCACACTTATTTAAAATACATTAGTGTGTTTTAAATCCTTACTAATTTGATATAAATTGGTACATCTACTGCATCACAAGAAACTTACAAAATGCTATATAAATGGTAGCTTTGATATGATGGTGTAGACACAATCTATCATGTCTTATAACGGGAGTGCGGAGGGTGTGGCCGCTCCTCACCAGGATCAGTTAATAGGTTATTTTCATAAGTAGCGAGGTAATTTAACTTTCACTGTTCGTTATGTAAGATATTAAGCGATAAAGTTTGATTTTACAATTCTGAACGGTTTAAAAACACAATTAGACGACAACTGTATCTTATCTTGACAAAAACAAATACGATTTACTCTCAAGACTAACTCAGCTAGTCTAGCAGCCTAGACCACACTAGCAAACTAGCAAAAATGATCCAAAGAAAAACGGTTTTAGTTGCGAGAGAAATCGAATACCAACCGCAAAATGTCAACATTTACAGTGGTATATAACCAAACAGTTTGCCACTGGTCACCGGTTCCTTATTCTATAATATAGAATATCTTTTTATTTTTATAACGATCGGGTTTCTGAGCGAATATGAGCATAGGAGCGTGTTGCGTAATCGCTTAGTCTTAAGAGTATCAACAGGCTAGGAGAGAGCCGTGTGTATTTTGAAAGCACATCGAGCGATTTATGCGAGCAGATGTGTGAATATTTGCGGAGAAAGCTTTGAAGCTTTATTCGGTCTTCTTAGTGTATCCGTAAGCGGTAGATTCGCTAAGAGACATGCACCTTTATGTCAACGCTTTTGTGATAACCGCAAACAGCACAGATATAACAGTCATATCATAGTGAACTGATAAAAGAAATAATATATTATAGAAAATCCATCTTAGAACTGCAGTTACTTCAATGTCACCTAATGAAATCATACAAATGTTATCATAAAAAAATTATACGTCATATGTACAGTACTTCAGGACATGCGCACATTAATTAATAATGAAAACAACAAAATATCTAGATAAATATGCGGACATGAAGAGAAAGTTACTGATTGAAAAATGTCAAAGGAGACATTCCATTCAAGCGTTGATAGGTGCAGATGCCGAGGGGTCAGCAACTCACTTTACTTGATCAAATAAGTTAGATACTGGCTTATGGAGGAGTGAGAAGCTTCCGAAAACGGCGTGCGTATAGTAAGAGACTGATGAAAGTAGAAGAATCATTTTCGTTTTATAAAGATAGAATTATTCGACACTTTGTGGTTTCTGCCTACCCCATATTTGGTTTGAAAATATAATAACAGTAATAAAAAATTATCGCGAAGTTTTATAAATTACCTTAACCCTTCGTGGAAATAGTTCATACAATTTCTCTCCTAAGCGAAGTACCTAGTCTAAAAATGAAATCAAACACGGACAAACAGATACTTTTCTATTCACCTCACGTACTGCAATCATGTACACGTTATAGGCAATCTCATATCCAGTCTCGTTTAATTTGAAATATTAGTGGAGTATGAGTTATAACTCTTGGATATAGCTGAATGTGCTTTATTAATCCACGAGGAAAATCTTAATTAAGACGACTACCAATGGCATACCATCGCAAAGTCGTCACCAAATGCATTGCAACGAAGCAAATATCCCCTGTCCCGGTTTACCAGGGTTAATACGTACAAAATACGCTTTCTTTTTGGAAATGAAAAGCTAAAATTCCCCGGTAACGCAATCGTGTTGGTATAAAAGGTGTGCATGCGAATAACTGCCAATGGAGTTCTTACGGATACAGTGAGTAGACGGCCCAAAGCTTCAGAGCTTTCCCACAAAGCTCCACACTGGCATTTCCACAAGATGGCGGTGATCTCCCAACTACATACAGACATTTTTTGTCTGTTCATACCTGAATTTCACTAATTAGATTCTTGGTACATTCCCTTCCTCGCTCTGATTAGGTTAATGAGAATGGATGTTTTTAAAGTTCGTTTTGGCCGCTCTCACGTTTTATTAAGTTTATATTACATAAGACGAGTAGGGGTAAATCTTTATTAAATCCTTGTAACACCAAACAGGAAACCAATTCAAAGCGGCATTTGTACATACGGGTATAAAAGATTACAAAATATTTTTATTGTGCACTGTTTGGGACCTAATATTAATCCTGTGTTTTCCCGAAAGGGGAGACAGAGGACTATAGCATACAACTATACAACCTATGATAGATAAATGAAAGTTATAAATGAAAGATAGTACAGTATGAATTTTTTTCGAAAAATAAAACCAACATATTATTATATTAATTATCCGTTTTACAACTTTTTTTACAGAAAATATAAATATACGGCAAATATTATTTAAGTTTTGTGTTTAAAATACGCAAATCGATAACGCAATGCTAGCTGTACAAAATCCCCGAGTAACCAGTTGCAATGCGTACATCAGCATGCGAGAGCAGCCGCGTAGCGCCTGTAACGTTATGAAGTGCCACCCCCGGGACGGCTCCGCTCCTTTATTTCTATCATGAAACCCCTGCGCGCGTTCATTTACATACACTTTGCTGACCCAACACCGATAAACCCTTTTTTATGGCAGTAGAAAAAGATTTTAGGTTCGGCAGCAGTTACAATAAATTTTTTCACTATCTTTTCAAAGATAAATCACTTGGATCTCGGTCTGTTGATAACCGACCTCACGCGCTGCTTATACGTTTAAGAGGAGTTTCACATCGACTGATTGTCACCCTATGTAATTCATTATTAAAATATGGTACACGTTCTTTCGAGTAACCCTTGACTAAACAACAGTTAAATTGTTATTGACAGTACAAATACATTATTTATACACATCCGAGCAGAACAAATATTACTCAGACAGATTACGTATAAAATATTTATATCAAGTGACACATGGTGTGTACATCTAGATAAACACTCCAAGACAAACTCAACATGTTTTGGATTACTTCTCTGAAAAGGAAACAGCAATTTTTGAAATCAAAATGCGAATCGTCAATATCGTAAAAGGAAAGAAAAAGTTAGAGAAAACATTTTTTTGGATTTTCAAAACATCGCTGATATTAAAAAGAAAAATATCTTGGCACATTTTCACAAACGACCATAGATACGAGTACCTATATATAAAGACTTATATAAACATTTCTTTAAGCCCAGACACTAAATGGCTACTGGTAATCATCACAATAACCGTTTTTCTAGTTGCGAATGAAATTCTCGACCCCAGCCCAGCAGCAGCAAAAATTATGTTATATGTTCGTCCCACATGTAATAGGCGGTGAGTCTATCGCCATACAATGAGCTCAAATGCGGACTCTAAGCTACATACTGTTAGGAATTTCAAGTTAGAAAAATTCAATAGTATCCTACTCAGGGTTTGAACCCAGGAATTCTCCCTCATCAATTTCGCTTGCAGCAACTCAACAAACGAAGCAGTTAAAGTATTATGTTATCGCTTTTCATGAATGTGGCACCTATTCAATATTCATTAACGGGCACCTACTCACCATGTAGGTACATGTATACCAAAATTTCCACTCAGTCGCACCACATGTGGACAGAGCTGAATGTTTTCGCTTTAAACACAATATGTGTAGTTTTCCAATGATATAATTATGGTTAATGTCATTTTTATTGTGAATGCTGTGTGAATAAGTAAATTTTTAAACTTCAGAGAAGTGTGTATATAAGATTAATAATCGTCGTCATCAACATCAATATTCTTTCTCAAGGTCTTTTCTCAGAAAGAGAAGGATAAAACCATAGTGTACTACGCTGGTCAAGTGCGACTCGAAAAAAAAAGAACAAAACGATAATAATTGCCAAAAAAACATTTGATTAATACAAAATTAATACGAAAAATAATACTCGTGCCAAATAACAGCTGACGCCATCTGATAATACACGACGTAAATCTAAGACGTCATCTGGTAGTAAACAAAGAGTATTGCTATTGAGACCGAGTGATAAAAATCCGCCGATCACCGCGCTCCACTCGAAACGCGTCACTTAACGACGGGGCGTGGCGCTCTTTACAATTATTTTCGATTGTCCCCTCTCGATGTCTGCTCGTAGTCACACTAACGTGCTGTAGTGTTTTGGACCCAACATCACATACCGTACACACATACCTTACCTACATACGTAACATATTAATTGTCTGACATACGTTCTACATAATGTAATGGTCGCATTTCCTCGTAGTCGTAGAGTAGGTAGTGTATTACTTCCACGCGGTTATTTTATACGTCTCATTGAATAGGGATGAACCTTTTAATACTATACTACTTTAGTCGAAGTCATAACTTATTTTTTCATTGAAGGAATACAGTAATTATCATAAAAATATGTTACTATATGTTTACCCTGATATTACGATGGATTTGAATAAACCTGTATGCGTGGTACGCGGCTGTAGTGGCTGGATGGAATCTGCGGAGGATCGAGTATTGTGGCACACCTTGGGCACACGTCACCCTATGTCCAGCAATAGAACGGAAAAGGCTGTCGTGACGTTGATGATGATGTACGCATGTATGCAGGGATTGATGGTAGTAGAAATGTGACAAGTGTGTAGGGGTAAAGATTATTGGCACGCCGACTCCTTGGCCTACCCAGTAAAAGCCCCTGGCGCGATGATATGTTAATAAAAACAATAATAATTGCTTTTGATACTTGCTATTTTAAAAAAATTGACATGCAACATAAATCTTAACAATATTCTTGTAACGTTAGAATACAAGAAGCATGATTTGATGACGATTTATAAAACGGCATTTGAAATGGTTAGGTGAGAGCTTATCGTGTTGCAAACTGTGTCAGCAGCTCGGCGCTAAGCTCGGCTCCAACCAGCCACGAGCCGAAGTCACTGATATGAAGCATTCAATGCGCATTGGACTGTGAAGCTTCCAACTGCGATATAATGTTCTCGTCACATATCATAATTGTATTACTTCCTTGTCTATTAATACACTTATGTACACTCACTCCTGTTTGATTTATTTATTTATTCATTTGTTATTCGTGAAATCAACCAATACTGAAAAACATAAAACGTAACATAAACGAGTAGTACCTACACGAATTAGCAGTTTCTACTGAAAATATAGTTATATGGTATGTTAGGTATAGCAAACAGATGTTGCTGTACATTCATTTAACGTTCATATTTTATTAATATTCTTAATATAACTACCCGCCCGATCCCTTACGGCATAGGCAGAAAACACTGAGTGCCAAATATCTCTAGTCTTCCGACCTCGGAAAACTTCTGACCTAACTATCGAATCATATCTCTTTTGGGATCTGTATCTATCAACATCCTCATCGCTCTTCGCTTAAACGTCATTCTCATTATATATTTAAGTACTGAAATTAAATTAAAAAAAATCCCCGTAAAGTTACTGATTACCTCCAAGTACGTGCCCCTTATTTCAAAGTGAACTTCAAAAGACACTTTATATTTTAATTCTTCGAACTCGCCTCAAAGTTTTCAGAATATTTTAGGTAGGCATGTATTAACCCGTCAAATTATGATATGTACATAATCGGTTCTGGCAGAAAGGTAACTTGCGAGAGACAGGGTATTGTTACGTGATTTCATCATAAAATGAATACTTATTCCGAGCCTACCAAAATGGCGGGTCTTTTGTTGTATCCCCTTCACAACCAATACAAGACCGTACAAGTATCGTAGATAGGTCTTAAGTAACATATACATATGTACATATATTAGATATTTCTTTACTATTTTCTTCACGCATTCATAGTGTCCGTATCGTGTATTGTACGTGTCGGGGCGAGGTAAAAAAACAACCCTTGACCTTGTACCGGGATATCAGGGTGTCGTAAGAGGCGGCGATTCCCGGCGCTGACAGATCGCGGTATTACATGTCCTGGACGGCGACGGGCAGCAGTGGTACGAGTAACTCTACTCTGCGATCCCTAATCCGCGAGCCCAGCGTGAGGATTATTGGGAAAAATGCCTCAGCGAAGGTCTATGTCTAGTAGTTCACTTTAATGCTGATGATGTCGTTCATGATATCCGGATAAAATTCAATAAGAAACGAACACAAATGGTAGCGCCCATAAAATGAAGTATTCAAATGATAAAGAACACAAAGGGAGAGTTTCAAATATTTATTAGATTACAGTGACTTGTCCCGATAACCCGATTTTACTGTCGCTGCCGTCGCGGGCCCGCGCCTTATCTTTTTATTGGCGGCTCTGCGAACATTAGCAATATGCTGCACTGACTTATAGCTACAAGACGAAGAAAATAAAAACTGAGGACAGCTTAACCTAACTCATTTATCTTATATTCATACAACCCTTTCCTTTTAAACTTAAGTCTATTATACTCTGTTGTTTCGCATAAACACTATGGATATTTAAATATATATTTAATACATATATCCGAAACTACTTATTAATTTTCTATAAAAACGTGTCGTAAATTTGTTTTATAGAATTTATTGTTTCATTTTGGATGATGAAATTTGTTTAATTTTATTAATTTCAATTTATTGTAGACATTATGTTTGATGGGTCTGTATATTAATCAATAAATCTTTAATATTATTTATTTATTTTCATATCCTACCCACGTCTGCTTCTGCGTTACTTAACACTAAACTCAAATTTCATCAAATGCCTTATTATTTGCCGTTCGCAACTGCTGTAATATAAACTACTATCCGAATAGTGTTAGACCCGTCAATGAGAGTGCCTTACTATTGCTTCACTGATTGCTGAAATAAGCCCGAATAAACTAACAGACACAAAAATGTACAAACGCATGTTTCCATGAAATTTTATTAAAATAAATGTATCTTTCATATACCTACTCCTAGATAAAAATAATGTGCTATATGTATAAAGGATAAAGAATCAAATATTGCGTACGCTAATGAAGTATCTGTTTCCTGTTTTAAATATGAGCAAACATTTGATAAAAGCCCGGTTTTAAGCCGCCATTCAAGCTCATAGAGGATCTGGTATAGGTCCAAAACTCGTCAGAACATTCCAGAAATTCATACACGAGTGAAAAAAAAGAATACGGCGGTACATATACACATAATCATGTATATAAACAGTAACGAAACATTTAACAATTAAATAGCCCGTAAAGAAGAGCACCCGCTCCTGATACTGCTGAAGCCATCCCTACCAACGAGCGCATACTTGTCACACTCCTGAAAACTGGGTTAGGACTCCTCAGCACCATTTGATCCATGTATAACAGTGCGTACATGTTTAACTCTCCAATATTTAACGTATTAATTTATGTAACAAATCAATAACTATTACAGTATATTGCGAAGTCAGCTGGCAGAACATGTATTCAAGTCGTCCGGGTCGGTGCCGCCGCGAGTCATTTCTACCGTGAAGCTATTGTTACTAAAACAATCTGTTGCGGATTGAAGGGTGTGATTGTCAGTCCATGAGTAGATATACTAGAGGCAATGCTCAGTCTTCGCAGCAGTAACACGTCTGTGATTGATTTCTAATACGACACATACTAGCACTCACACTAACAAGTCACTCAGTTAATGTTACGAGATGCTGAGTAATTACTGAATAAAAAATAATATCAAAAATGTATTTTAACTGACAGTAACAGCCCTATCTTTTTCTACAAATCAACAAACAATCTTGTTCGACATTACTTTCACAAGTCCTGCGCGACAGCGGCCATTTCTGACTGCTAACTGCCATCCGATATTTGCTCGCCACACTTTTCATATGAAAATATAATGTTAACACAATAAAAGACAAACATTAAACTTAAAACTCCTCAAAGTAACGGTAAACAGAGCTTCCCTAGGCATGCATGCTCCATCTTGGGACGCATCTCCGCTTTTACTTAAATATGATCATAAAAAAATAATAAATAATTTTGACTTTTAAAACTTTTATGCATCTACTTGGTTTTCAATAAAGTTTTACAATCAGAAAATATTAAACTAATCTAAGCACCGATATAAAGTTCTATAACTTAACAATCCACAAATATGTAACATGTAACACAATATGTAACAATGAAGGCGCTCTCAACATGCGTCAAAAACAGTTGTAACCTGGCCCATCTCGCGGACACGCCCTAAGGTCGTGATCGCGCGTCTTTGAGATAGTCATTTAGTACCGAGTTAAAAAGTTCGTAGACAAAATAAACGTTATCGAGTCACGTAACCAATCGTATTTATAATAACTGATACGTTACTCGAATATTTTTGCACACTGACAATTGTGTGAACATATGTCAATCTTGATTCACTCTCGTTTGTACTGTTTATACGGTATTATGTTGAGAAACATTTTATTAAATTAATCAAGACAAGAGTGAATAAGCACTTTTACGCAAGCGTGCTACATCATAGGCTCTGTAAATCTCGCTTACCGTTAAGTGTGATTGTAGTCAAACGCGAACCTATCGTCGTTAAAAAAATAATGCAATGTAATGTAAATATTAAAATGTCAATTTAGCAAAATTCCGCTTCGAATTTAATTACTTCAGCGTATTATTTGACACCAACCGTCAGGTACACAACGGAGCATGTTCCTGGCCTGCTGTGGGCAGTTAGCGCGAAACAGACCGTACATAGATACATACGTATATGTAAGTGTCAACATAAAAGTTATTATTAACTTATAATCACGTTCGTAATAACCAACGTATTTTTTATCGTGACATGTGAGCCAATATATACAATAACTCAGCTAGATAATCGCCCCGAACGACATTTCATGTGTCACGTTCGACCAATAAAAGATAAATATGAAATACGAAAAAGTTTACGGACCTCAATTGAACCGCATTCGGAACGCCCGCGCCGCCACGAAAATATATACAACATTATCCTTTCACGTTACATTCATTGATATTCTCATCATTCCATGATAATACCATTAAGCCGCAAGTTCGGGAGGGTTGCTTTCACAAATTATTGATACTTGAAATCAAAATTCCGTTTATCCAATTTTCTGACACAGGTACAAACGAATCGTACGAGAAAAGAATTGATACGTCCAGCACACACAAGATTAATCACAGAACCGATTATTCTAAACCAAGCAGTCGCCGCAATCACTAAAGCTCACATTAACGTGGATGGTACCTTCATTAACACTCTAGATTAATATAATACGTATTTCCACTATTACGGGGGTCGGCATTTACAATTTAAAGAAGCTCTGAGCCACAGCACAGAGATCTGAACAAAGTACGTTTGCAGTAACACCGCATATGAAATTTAAATTCATACAGGCTTTTTATTATGCATAATAGATGCGCTACCCGCTCAACTCTCTCGGGCGGTTTTAAACCCGCCGGATCCATGAAATAAATAATGTCTTCATCTACCTCGTAAACATTTCCAGTCGTATCTTCGTACTAAGCGTTTCGAGCTTCTTTGTTTGTGCCGAGTAATCTGATCCTGTAAGCTGACGTACAATCCATTTCTGCAGCAACCCAATACTAACATTCGGTCTTAAGGTGACATCTGAGCTATAGTCTTTTGAATAGGTCCCAATTTGAAATTATATGTGTATTCCGTTGTATAATATTCAGTGGTCGAAATTGGACCACTCTGTGGAGGCTTTACCTGCCTTTACTTGTGCCTCACGTTTCCCAAACTTCTCGCTTAAATTGAAAATCATTTTTATGACGTAACAACGTAACGTAACGTAGCGTAACGTAACTTTACGCCTCTAAACCCCGAAGAGCTAGGCAGAGAAGTGCAGTGCACTTCCACGTTTT
>DWEE01002538.1:0-11465 GCA_018245755.1 Parelbella macleannani
ATATTGATGCTAAAATATTTCCTAATTTTCCATACAGAAATGAACCATCCCCACCTAAGGAGGGTATCCAGAAAGACCCTAGCTTGCCGCATATTGAAGAGATGAAGAATCCAGAATTGACTGACGACATCGACCAAGTGGACGGCGTGACTGATGATATCCTGGAGACAGCCAAAGAAATGATGCCTATTGATGGCGAGTTGACCCATGAGCCATTGGTTGGTGATGACGTCACCGCAGCGGAAAATGAAGACAATGAAGTTCTACCAAAAGGTATACAATTTCAAACTTATTATTGTTTTACAGAATTTTTTGTTTGCATTTCGAATAATTAAATCCATCTCGTGATTATAAAGGTGTTTGTTTAAACTCGTTATACATACATATATGAGTCATAAAACCTGAAAACTTAATTAGCGTATGGTAAATACTTAATACACTTACAAAGATATAATAATCATTATAATTATTATTTTGTAATTTAATATATTTCAATGTATAATTTGATATAATATCTTTGTAGCTCTACAATAAAGACGAGTATTTTAGTTTCTTTCTTACAAGCAGTCACGTATTTGTGTCTAAACACATATGAGTGAATTCAACGAATATATCAATTATTTAATTAAACTAATTTGCAAGATTAACTTAAATCGCGAAGTAATGAGTATCACACACAGAGCAGATTACAGCTAGAGTGTTCAATCGTCATAGAGTAATTAACAATCAGAGCTGTAACCTGCAACAGATAACATATTATACTAATGAGCACAGATAAAAAATATTCTTATCTAGTGACTGTCATTCAATTGTTTTCCATGATGTTGAAAGGCTTCATTGCGATACACGGATGTCACAAGCTTTGCTGTTCGGTAACAGTTATGTACATGGCCTCCGGCAGACATTATGTACGCGCTGGTTATATAATGAATACATAAGATTAAACATCACTTGGTGTAACTGTGAAGAAAAACATCGTGAGGAAATCTGCACACCTTAGATATCTCCATAATATTCTCTATGTCGTGTGAAGTCTGTCAATCCGTATTTAGCCAGCGTGACCCTGATTTTTGTCATACTGGGAGGAAACCTCTGTCGAACAGTGGAACGATAGGAGGTTTAATGATGGTAAACGGTGCTGTGTATTATATCATCATGCGAAACCCATTACGGAGTAGGTAGACTGCACTGATGGCTAAATATCTCTATTTTTACAAACTTGACATGCGTCAAGTTTGTAAAAATAGAGAAGGAAGCATCTTCCTCTGCATTCTTAGTATATTAAAAATATAGTCTGATATGTAAATGTCATGTTCTCTTACAGCAGACGAACGCCACGAGCAAAGCTCGTCGGATTCGGAGCACGACGACTCAGCTCATAAAAGGACTAGAAGACAGTCCACCTTCCGTAAAACCTTGCGACTCTCTAGCGAGCAGATTGTGAGTAATAGTTATCATCTAAGATAGATTTATCTAGTTAACTTTTGGGGTTCCGTAATACATATTTCGTCCTTAAGAGACGTATTGATAGATATGGGACATTTTTCTTCATTTAAAAAAAATATGAACATAAGAGGGATTAGATTTGATTATTTCGTGCTTTTTAGCTCACTCTCGCTAGCTCCCAAGTTTCTTTGAACAAATTCTTAATTATTGTCTACCCTATAGTTTAGGCAAACATACTTAACAATATGAATGTACAAATGTATAAAAATCAAATACACAGGCCTTTTGTCGGTACAGTCGTCTGACCGTCAGTTCTCAGTGTGTCGTAGAACAGAGCAAACTGACCTTGAATTCATACATTGTGTCACCATTTTTATTGCTTATTTAAATTTCAACCTTGAATGTGCAATGAATTTCATTGATACGACGTCGCTCGATTAATTTTGGGGAAATTTTTTACATTTAATCATTTTAATGTTATCACACCGTGTACGGAAATACTATGACGTTAGAATCGTATAATAGCAATAGGAATGTTTCCAACACAGGGTATCTAATTGTTTGTTAATAAGTGCACTTTTTCATTCTGTCATAAATTATTTTTATTATATACGTTCAATGTACATATATAATATACTGTGAAGTATTGCTGTTATCAGCTGCGTCGATGACCGTTGTCCCCATAAAACCTTAAAAATCTATCATACAATCGACGACTTGATTAAACTCGTACAAAATCCGCTTAGAAAAACCTGAACCTCCGCGAGGGCATGAACGAGATGGTGTTCAGCGTGACCACCGCGTACCAGGGCACCACGCGCTGCAAGTGCAACGTGTTCCGCTGGCGGTACGACGACAAGATCGTCATCTCTGACATCGACGGTACTATCACCAAGTGAGTATATGTCCACCTCCACCAACTTAGGCCTACCACCACCGCCTAAGTCGGGGTGCTCACCACCTCGGGGCAGTTGTCCCCATGAAAACTGCTCGGGTAGAGAGGAAGTCCTCGGGGCCCTTAATCCTCACGCAGAACCATTAGCGTCCCAGCGTGGGACAATCCAATGTTTCCAATCCAATGACCTAATTGAGTTATTCCTGTAGTTTTAAAGCTGCACTGCAGTGTACATAACGAAGAACAATTCTGACTTATGTGACAAATCCGTGTGATGCGATATTTGTTGGTGTACATATATGTGTACTTTGGCATTGGACTTTGGCTGTCTGGCCCTTGTTGCTATTATTACTCACTTATATATTACATTAATAGCTGGAGAGAATCTCACTACACCTTCTTAAAAGTTGGCATACTTTAACTTTATATACCTACATAGGAAGTACACAAAGATATAAGTTCAAATAATATAATATGTTACAAATACAACATATTAAATTTTAAAAAATTAAACATTGTCCTTTATACTGTCAATATGACTCTGTGGTCTAACTGTAGCACAGAGTACAGATATATAGAGGGCATCTGTACCTCGTTAAATCATCTAATATTAATAAAATTAAAATTTATTTTTGTTCTGATTTTGATCAATACTCAGTCATTAGGGCACATTATTAAGATACATTACTAATTAAATTTTTATATCTGTTTTAGATCAGACGTTTTGGGCCATATTTTCCCACTGGTGGGCAAGGACTGGGCCCAGTCTGGTGTGGCACAGCTGTTCACCAAGATCAAGAACAATGGATACCAGTTGTTGTACCTGTCTGCTCGCGCTATCGGCCAGGCCCGAGTAAGAACATTAATATGTTATTATTATTTTGTCAGGCCAGTTCCCTTTCGGTGTAGGCAGAGAGCAACGAGTGCCTAATACTCTTACGTACTTGATATGCTTCTAAATACTTCACTCTGTTCATACACCCACGTGTGTTACGGAGAATCTTGACTCCCCCATCAGTCAGTATTTTACCTATTTCACCCAGATGGATGAGACTTGGTCTCCGTCGGCACGGCCAACCATTCATAATAATATTATAATATGTATGGTATCAGTAACTAATATATTAGCATTGCCCCACAGATAAATCAAGTACGATATACACGTTATCTCACCCGGAAGTTACAGTTCGACTTCTGCACTCATCGCCTCATCATAAGACCATTATTTTATCGAGCGATATACGAACATATGTTGACTGACATTCAATATTTTATATACATCACTCACAATTAATGCAATCAACCATATTTTATCGAAGTTTGCGCGCTAATCTGTTTTACATTTACTCTGTTGTTAAAACTATTGACGGAATTGCGTCACTCGAGCAAAGTCATAGATCGATTGAGTTTAAGATAGCTGTTTAATTTGTTTATAAGTTTACGTACATAAATAATTAATTAATGAAATGTAAAGATAGGTTATAGAGATATTTGGTAATCCGTGCTCTCTATTTATCCCGTAAGGGACCTGACCTGAAGATATATAAATAATATATTGTTTAGTTACAATAACAATGTTCATGGATAGATACGTAACGATGGGTGTTAATTACTGGTATGTACGATTTACGAATCAAAGGGTGATGAAAGAGAGTAACAGAAATAGAGGTCGCTACTCTTACTCCAGTGAGAGGAAGTTCATTGATGATAATTCCATCGAAGGCTCGTAATATAATGCATACCTTACTCGAGCGAGAGGGGTTGTAGGCTAGTAGTGAGAGTGAGGCAAGTATTGACGCTGGAGTGGTCCGGTCCGCAGGTGACCCGCGAGTACCTGCGCTCGATCCGGCAGGGCGAGCTGTGCCTGCCGGACGGGCCGCTGCTGCTCAACCCCACGTCGCTGCTGCGCGCCTTCCACCGCGAGGTCATCGAGAAGAAGCCCGAGGATTTCAAGATCCAGTGCCTCGCCGACATCAAGGCGCTGTTCCCGCAAGGCTCCAACCCCTTCTACGCGGGCTACGGCAACAGGGTCAATGTGAGTCGCCCTGGTCATTATACTGGATTCCGGATACTGGATTCCTAACTGAACCTCTAGGTTTACGTAGGAGGTAAAGAAGGACACTAACAATTATTTAAAGTACGTGGATGATTTACATTAATGGTAACAGCATTAATTAATAATAATTAAATTAATTTGTTTGATATGAGTTCGTTAGGATGCATAATATATAAATTTATCGATCGTGCAGGACGTGTGTGCGTACCAGGCCGTCGGCATTCCCATCGTGAGAATATTCACCATCAACTACAAGGGTGAACTGAAGCATGAACTGACGCAGACATTCCAATCGACGTAAGTGTACACATTGAATGTTCATCCGGAGACATACATCACATTTCATAATATATAGTATTTCTCTACGCCCTACTTGTGGTGCCTCACATCCCATACCCGCTGAAAGAAAAAACTAACGCCACGTCACATTGAGTATTATAGAGTATATATTATTATATTTTTATTTCAGTTACCACGTGCAAAGTGACATGGTCGATGATTTGTTCCCGCCACTGAATAGTGATGATGACGTTTTTAATAGTTAACGGGAAATGTAGATGTTTTAGTGTGTTAATATCGATATATTAGATGGGAATAAGCGAGCACACGACGTCTATGGTAAGCCGTATGGCATGAATTTCAGGGCTTGTAACGTTTCAGAGCGCGTCCTTTTCAGCCATTTGCAAAATACATAAAATACATCCCGCTATTCGATAACTCGTCACACATCTGGATTGTTATTATTATTATTACTGAGGAATAACGTTCAGTAATCGTCGACTTGTCATCTGTCTCGTTTCTTTTTTTTTATTTATACTCTTTCTGTTCGCTTTTTAGGCCAAGTTTTTCTTGACCTATGTTTGGTTAGTGTCACTGAAATTAGTACAGTTCTGTCTTATAATTATATTCAATTTTTTTTTTATAACGTACACAATTATATTGATTCACAGTGTTTTTGTATTTATTCTTTGTATACAAGAAATAACTTGGTCTAAAATGTTTAATGATATAATATATGTATGGTACAATTTTATTCTATGTGTGTACGTCTTTGTCGCAAACAATTACCAACGCAGCACATACAATTCTCATAATTATAACATCGGTGTCGGTATCATACTTATATAATATGCATATTTAATATACATATGTGTTTGATTGGGCTACATTAAAATTCTTGTGTGTTCTGTCCTAGCCAAAAACTCTGCATTTACATCATCAATTATATGTTCCATTTTTTTTTTTATTATTTAAGTATGTTTTCTATTTATTTAAATAACAAAATTCGAACCATCATATAATACATT
This sequence comes from Parelbella macleannani, assembly GCA_018245755.1. Lineage (NCBI taxonomy): Eukaryota > Metazoa > Arthropoda > Insecta > Lepidoptera > Hesperiidae > Parelbella > Parelbella macleannani. The sequence goes on from DWEE01002538.1 coordinate 5,705, forward strand.
AGAAATAAATTGACGTGAAATATACTTAAGGCTTGAATTTTCAATAGTACTTTAATAACATTTCAAGGTGCCTATGTTGTATCTAAATCTCTTAATGCATCATCTGTGCTTACGAGACGGCTTAAAGTTTACAATTAATCGAAATCTTTGTATTAAAAATGATTGTCTTACCAAATCGATAAGACGAAAAGTGTGGCTCTATGAATTATTGTGTGGCTATTTGTAGCCCCAAACATTACCTCGTCCAAATTGAATACCGATAGACAGATTTGATTTCCATACATATACAAACGATACAATAAATATATGTAATTATAAACTGTCCCCGTTACCGGGCGTCATTGTTAGGCTGGTAGGTGGTTATGGACAATTGCGGAGGGGTCATAGTGAGGGTTTGTGCCGCAGGTACTCGCACATGTCGGTGCTGGTGGACCAAGTGTTCCCGCCGGCGCAATGCGAGCCCAGCGACGAGTTCTCGCAGAGCGTGTACTGGCGCGAGCCACTGCCGCCGCTCAGCCTGCCGCCCGCCGCGCTCGCCGCGCCGCACTAGCCGCGCCGCACTAGCCGCGCCGCGCTGCCCGCGCCGCGCCGGCCGCGCCGCGCGAGTGAACTTCTAGAGCCGACATTGTTCGGCCCGCGTCAGTGAGAGAACGACTTGTAGTATGGCGTTATGTCAGCTAACAACAAATAAATAGTTCCAGTCTAGCTTAGTTTTGCGATATAGGTGTATTTATTTTGGGTCTCGCTCCGTCATACAACTGCTTAGGTTGGAGCACGTGCTTGTGTTCGCTTGGAGAGTACGTAAATTCCACATGTCGGAAAATGTCTTCTCCACGTTCATCCGTTGCGCATATTGCACCTGTATTTCAATAAACAATTGATTCAGTTCGAGCTTTACAATTGTGCACTTACCGTATCTAGCCGTGACCGGCTCGCACATGCCTTGATCGTTGTGCTGTAAACGACTGAAACACTGTATGTGTAGATGTGTGCTGGAACTGAGTTAGTTTCGCATTAAAAGGCGTTATGTAGTAACATTAATGTTGATTTCTTTCTTGTAACTTCATATTCATAATTATTTGGAACGGTCTTAGAATTTGTGTATTGATTTGAGGTAATAGTATTTATGTCTGTTAGTTTGTATAGGTACATAACTTTACCAGGCGCCACAGCCACGGTCTCATAACAGATTTTCGAAATTCTCATCTATCAAATTTACCTAATACAATTTTAAAACAGGAGGTTATTCGGTGTTTTTCATTATAAATCTGTTGGATTTTGAAAATAAACTCAATTTTCCTTTTCCTCTTGAACTAAATTACTTAACACTTTTTTTTATTGAAATACTCTCGGCTGAAGCCACGATATTGTAACCCTGTCAAACTGACACTTACGTCATTTGGAAGTACCAAAAGACCTTGTTTAAAATATTTAGGTGCTAAGTCGTTACGTTATGCAGTGTAGTATTAATGTAGTCATTTAGTTTCCCTTTTATTTGTTATTACCCGATAGTGTTGCCCGTGTAATGTCTTTAGTGTGACGATAAACCTTGGAAATTTATAATTGTATTGTACTTCCTTTAATCTGTATAAGTAATATATTTTGTTAGCTACGTTAAATTTGTTACCGAATTTTTCGATTCATACATTTCTATTGATTATTTGATTGTGTAAATTTGCAGTTTTAACGGTAATTAAAAAATATCAAAAAATTTATCATTAACGCTAACAGTCACTATGACTACTGACCAATGATGTTTGTACCAGTGACAAATGACATGTCATTCATATGATATATATTGTGATATAACAGTGATCTCATACTCACCTCTATATCACACGGATACATGTATTGCTTAAGAATAAGTAAACTTTACTTAAAATAATGAATTAATCAATCGTTACAGTTACTTTAGACTACAACAATATTGACGGCGTATAGCGCAGTGAATAATCTTGATCCTTGTACAAATGTTTTGTTAAAGTTAATAATTAAATTAATGTTAATTGTCCCTTTATTAATTATTAATTTATCATGTCCTCCGAAGACTTAATTCCATAGTTGCAATAATGTAAACGTTAAGGGTATAATATGTTGATTGTGTGAACTGTGATGTCGTCTGATGATGAAGCAATGCTTTACGTTTATACTGTGATTAATTACTTGTATGTACATTTAAGTTCAAATTTCGTCACTGACGTTCTAACAGTGCGTAAATAAAAAAAAAACTTTACAAATGAGCAAAATGACTGTGTAACTTTTACTTAAACGTGGTGTCGGTTTTAACGGAAAATATGGCGCTATTTGTGCGCTACCTGATCTCCGATTGGTTGAATGAATGTGTGATCGTTATAACCACTCAAAAAGACTCACGCTCTGTTAGAACTTGACTGATGACTTATGTTAGCACACCTTATCGTGGATGTATGCGCTGACTATGCATGCACGTGATTTTGCATTTGATTTTAGTTAACTAACACGTAAGATGTTTAGCTCCCTTTAGTCAAGTTTGATTATTATTATCGTGAACATAAAAACAATGTACATGAAGAAAATGAGAACATGCTTGGGTATGCCGGGAAGAACGAATGTATTATCACCTGTTTGCAATAGGTAGGTTTATTTTTTAGTGTTTTAATACAATTTTTGTTGGTTTTTCGTCGACTATTAGTATTTATTTATTGTGTAGCAATTTGATTGTCATTACTGTGTATGATTTGTAGAGATATATATTTTTGTATGTTTTATTAAAAAGAAATTGGTTCTATGTTTAATTTTAAAAATGTCATTTTCAGTATCATCTTCGAGCTACAGGTAGGCTTTTTAATTTAAATATATTTTTGTTGAAATTGCAAGTCTTGTTTTTTTTATTTTAATGTATCATGACCAGAATAATAAAGATTGTATTTTTGTCAACAAATTTTAATATATTGGCATAATATTTTATGTAGAACTCTGAAAAGCTGTGAGCTATAATTAAACAAGCCTAACATATTCTTAGAAATTGGATTTTTTGATTGTTGGAGATTTCGAAATTTGAAACATGCATACATAAATAACATTGTACATCAGTAAGTTCTGCCTTTGCTCATTAGATAAACTGAGGGGTATTATATTTTTACATGAGAGATTTTATATATAGAGTAAAAAATAAAACTACCATAGTAATGTACAAGGGTTTATTACAATAATTTTATAGAAAAATATTACTTTAATAAGTAAACTTCAAACTTTTAAGTTTCATCATCTTCATCCATTGCTCCATCATCTTCCATTGCTTCGTTGTCAGTGTTACCTTCCTCTTCCTCATCACTCGGCAAGTCAATGTCTTTGTGAAATCCTTTACCTTTTGTCCAGTGGCATTTTATTACAACTTTGAATTCAGCTAACTGCATACCCAACAGTTTTAATATACTCGCTTGTTCTGGTGTTAAAGTGGCGCCTTTCTTGCAGACCTACAAAATTGAACACCATAATTATTAAAATTATATGCTCAACACTGAGTTGAAGTTTGTCACCTTAGCAAGATTATAAAACTTATACTTAACATATATTAGGTGGGTATTCTTCTAATCTAGCAATGGTTGGCGAAAACTTTTGTATATGGCTAATCTTACATGTATTATAGAAAAGCTTACAATTTTAATTTGAAATTGGTAGTTTAAGTTTAAATATCATTGAATAAATAGTCAAAAAACCAATGGAAGACTACAACATGAAATTTACACATTCATAAAAATTTATGATGTTCCCTAAGGATGTGTAAAGACTGTGAACATTCTTTTGGCCAGTGTAACAAATGCTAGTAAATTTCTCATTTTATGAGACCATTATGCCCAACATTGGAGGAACAAAAAGTTGATAAAATATGAAGAAAAAAGTTATTAATGAAGATTATTACCTGATATTCTTTTATCAAATTTATAACACCTCTTTCAAGAGATGTGGGCAGGCCAAGCCGCCTCAAATGTGGTTCTATTGTGTGTGAGAAGTCTTTGAGTGGACCTTGAGGTAATATTACATCTTTTGTAGATACAAACCCTGCTCTCGCATATTCTGGTTCCTGGAAATCCTTGAACCATTTCAATACATCAATCACATCCCTGTTTGTCATTAATAGACCACATTGCCCTTTAAGTCTTTTTGAAATCTGGAACACAAAAACTATTATTATTGAAAAGAGTAAACAAGAGCAGTAAAAATTACAGAGTTCTATTACACAAGTTTTACATAGGACAGGAATTTGACTCTTTATATTATAATCATTTATCACAGGTTGGGTTTTGTGATTTATATTTAAAATATTGTTGGAAATCCACTATACAAAGATACATTAAATTTGTTTATTTTTAATAAGAAAAGCACACAATAAGCCCATATTATAATATTAAATGATTTTATAAACAATAATTATCTTGACTTGCACATTTTGAACAGTACATTGTGAAATGATACCTTAAAACTTAGGAACAATATTCTTGTAAAAGAATGAAATGCATGGTATATCAAAATATTGTCACAAACTGTGAATATCTTAGCAATGCTAATCTTGTCATAATAAGCCAACATTTAAAATATCAATATGTGGTGTACTTCTAGATCCAGTCTTTGATTCAACTCATTTACTTAGAAATTACTTAATTATAGAAGTACAGAGCACATCAATTTTCTTACAGACAATAGCTTTAAATTAGTATTAGTGAGTGAATCACCTGCAGTTTCTTTAATTAATAAATTTCTGAATTTGAGCCCTATCTTTACATGTTTTGAAAGTATAATATAGACTTTACATGATACGGTTTATTTATTTAGTAACCAACCCATCTTTCAGATATTGCTTTGGGGTTTTTGATGAAGTATAATAATCATTACATAAATATAAAAACATATCTGACCCTAAGTAGTCACTTAGGATCTCGTCCAAAGCATGTAAATATTTGTCAAAATATGGCATGAGCAGGTGTTGATAAACACCACCCGCAGCACCATGCAGGTGTTGATAACTTCCAGTTATAGTCAATTACAAATTTAATTCTTTACAATACAAAATTACCTTAACATACATACTTGGCGGATTCTTAGCGCACTGAAGTGGCAAATGAAAATTAATAGTCTCTAAGCAACTGTATAGTTTTGTTTTATCAGAATTTGCTGTCACAAAACTCTCCTACAAATTAATATCTTGCATACTTCGATGTGGAACACAGATCAATTAGGACCTGCCATATACGCAGAAATAGAAATCTTTACTAACGAATTATGCAAATAAAAATAAACATCATACCATGTTCAACTGGTCTTCCATTTCGTCACTCTTACTCCTGCCTAACGCGATTGCCATAACTTTATTTTTCCCAAAGAAAAACCGTGAATCTTTCCATTCATGTCGAAGGTCTTTCAATTTAGCATTTCGCATGTTGTCAACAGTAAAAAGAAATATGTGCTCATACTTAGTTAAAGAATTTCGTATTTCTTCAATTGTTTTCTGCTTTAAGAGAAGGCCCTTTTTATTTGTTTTTGTTAGTGAAACTGGAAAATTATAACACATATTAACAAAACCATTGATGGAGTCAACGAGGTTATGTTATAAATTACACACCTTTTTTATCCCTCTTAGATTTAGGCATTTTTAGTTATTCTATCTTTTATACAAAGATACATTAAATTTTATGATATTAGATAATATTATTTACTCAAGTAGATAAAAGAATAATAATTCTTTAATTCACGCGTTTAATTCTCACACGTGACTTTTATCATT
>DWEE01002539.1:0-11462 GCA_018245755.1 Parelbella macleannani
CTGGATCAATGCCCGGTGTATGGCAATAGGCTCACCACCTATTCCATGGGACCTAAACGTAACTGGTGAAACGTGGAAGTGTCTTGCACTCCTCTGCCTACCCCTTCGGGGATTACAGGCGTGATGTTACGTTTATATATTAGGGCGCGTCCATTAAAGCATCAAGTCCTTAGATATCTGGTAGGTATGTAGACTTGCTAACTTCGGCACCAGAAATAACTCCTTTCGGAATTCTTTAGGAAACTAGAGTGCAACATACAATATTTATTTGAAAACTAAATAAATCGATTGAATTTTTCAGACTTTCTTGAATTCAAATTTACATGCCATCAAAGTACTAAAATAAAAAAAATGAGTTAATCGTGTTTAACTTTTAGATAGACCAATTATTTTGCATCAATTATGAAATAGTTGAGGTATTTTGCTTAAGCTTTCATGTTTGAGCCAAATTTATTTGTAAATCAATAACACATGTTTACTATTTATGAGTTATCAAATTTCGTAAATGTTCCTTAACATGTACTTAATTTATGAAAAGAAGTAAAAGAAAAACTCATTTCATATTTTCACATTAGACTAACTATTATGTGTTTGGGCTAGCACTTGTAAAAATGTCAGATAGTGTTAGACTTCATGATTGGAGTCAGTTCAATCCGAAGGTTTCCATTGATACATGGTACCCGAGTGGGGAAGATTATTGTAGTGCAGAGATTCCGCAGTGAGTAAGGTAGGGGGCACAGTTTTATAATTTAATGAAACACAAGATGCTGTGAAGATAGAGGTGCAGTTTATTGTTACAAAATCAAGTGTAGTTCTTATCCTCTATTAATCCTTTAATACACTCTTGCCACTTAGTTCCTTGCATTGCAACATAACTTCGACTACAGCTATAACAGAGATGTTTTTGTATAAAAGGAAACATTGATGCTTCACTGTTTCCTTTTCGATCACAATTGATTACATGGTCCAGTTCCATATCCTGTTGTTTATCACATGAAACAATTTTTGAAAAGGTTGTAGCTTCAATCGCTGTCAGCTTGTTAGAGTATTTAGCCATTGTTCCCTGAAGACAATAACATTTCAAATGAAACAAATTATAATTTTATTATATGAGATACATTCATTGTATTAAAGAAATATTTGTAGAAAAAACATCACACTTGTTAAAACGATTTGTGATGATATTCATTTTATATCGAAGTTAACAAACAGTCTACTGCCTTGTTGATTGAGTGGTTGCAAACTCAATTGCTGATCAAAAAGTCCCGAGTTTAATTAGTGGGCCAGGTACTATTGGTTTTTTCTAATTTAAAAATCGCCACAATGGTGGTCACTTAGTAGTTTACTTTTCTATAGAGAGACAAATAGGATTGATGAGACACAGGTGTGTACCACACTCCTCTGCCTATAACAGGACAATACAGGTGTGATATTATGTTATTCAAAAATTGTTGATAAAGTTAAGAACATACTTTACAAAACACACATTTTGATTCATTTTGATTAGATTTATCTGCACCAATTTTATCTGCTGTTTTACATATTGTAGATATTGTAGATGGAGAATCACTCTCTAATGTTTTTACAAAAACATTGATAACTGATTGTAGGCTGTTTTGTATGGGACGTTCACAAGCTGGAAGCAAGCCCCTAATTTTTATATAGTACTGTAGTTCTTCCTCAGTTATGTCTCTTAAGGGCCTCAGTATTTTAATGTTGTCATATCTATTATCAGAAAATCCCTGAAATGTGATCAACAATAAATTACACCAGTAAGATTTAAGAATGTTGCCTTACTTCACAGAAAAAGGTGTCTTTCAGGATTTGAGCCCAGCACTCCCCTCTGAAGATCCTAGGGTACAGGCATCTCACTCCAGAGGGCTTGACATTATTAACAGTTCCCATTAAATAGAGATAAGATATTAACAACTACACACACACAAAGTAATCAAATAATGTCAACGAGGGAAGTGGTAGATACATAATAAAGCAACAAACTAATTATCAAAAGAGCATACACATTCTTACTCCTTTCTACAACTTAGAAAGAACTGTTATTTGCTTAATAATAATATTTTATTGTCATTCTGTGGTATGGCTGTGGTGCTACATACTACACATACTACATCATTGTTTGGACAACAAGGAAGACCAACCAGTATCAAGCAGTTTAGATGCTGCAATGAGTTGGTTGTTAAATTCAGTGGTGTGAAACAGAGCTCATTGGAAGGATTTATAATGTATATTTTGTACTTACAACATCATGTTCAACTTGTGCCCCACGGCCAATCACAAGGTTTGATAGCAGTTTGCCTGCAAGGTTTGTTGCACATTCTGAGGTGAATATTAATCTACATTTGAGTTTCTCTGCAACACTCGCTAGTGCGTTTTGTTTCGTCCTCTGCATGAAGTCATTACTTGATGTTACACATGCAGTACTCACTTCACTAGACCAATTTTTTTCATTACAAGCAAGACTCGTATTATTTACCAAATGGACATGATAGCCATAACTGTTACATTGTTGTACAATTGCTTGTGAAATTTTATCATGTTTCTCTTCATACTGTTCTGAAATCAAAAGGCAATCTTCATAATGAAGCCAGTGAAGCGATTAGTTTCTGTATCTGCAGATGATGGTGAATTTTACAAGTAATTTGCGTCATAAGCGAGATGAATATTTTAAGCAGATTTAACACTGGCCAATCTCTTACATGTCATAAAATCATTGTAATTGCATATTATATTAGGTTTACCTGTCAAATGAACGAAATATGGTTCGACTTTTAATTTTTTATGATTCTGAAGTGTAATTCCGGTGTGCAGTAAATCTAGTAAAACAGTTGAACCTATTCCACCCGAGAGACCTATGACAATTTTTTCGTTTGGAGATATAATTTTATTTCTACCAATGCATGCTCTAAATTTATGATTTATGTAAACCAGATAACAATTTTCACAGTACGAATAATCTTTTTTAATAATAACAGTTTCTTCATTTTCACACTTTCTGCAAACCATATTCTTGAAATCTATTCAATATGCAATAACCATAAAATTATTGTAGCATTAATATTATAATCATGCAAAATGTAATTAGAATGTATTGTCAACTGTCACTTAAGTGGAACAGATAACAAAAGATAATATCGATACAATTACGTTGTATCTATAGCTCTGTATTCAAAGGGCGTAAAGGTACTGAATACATTATATTCAGTTTTTCATTCTCTATTCATTGGTATATTCAAAGTGGAAAAATTTACGAAAAGTGTTTTACCATCAATATTTTTTGAGCGGTAGTCAAGACGTGGCAAACAATCGGGTTGTAAATGACTAAATTATCTGTACAATAGTTGATTGTATTGATTCATTCGAACTAACTTGATTCAGTGAACTAATAAATATATAATAATGTTAATAGTTGCGAAAATAAGGCGTAAAATATTTTTAGATCGTAAAGCACACTAATGCTTCGCATTACGAGTCGTGCAGTAAATACTTGGTTAAATTAATAATAGGTAGTTATATTGGTATTGGTCATCGTTGATATGATCAGCGTCATCGTCATTGATGGCGGTATCTCTGCAGTAACTGTCGGATTTTCGACGGTAGACTTTTCAATATGTATTACAGTGGACGTATTGACATTTGACTGAAATATTTATGCTAAAACTGCTTGTAGGAGGCTGACTAAAAACTTTGACAATTTTTGTCTATCTTCTCTTTTCGGACGTTGTTTGCGCCTAAACGCACCACCAGGTTTCTTTTTTATGCTGAATCTAGATATTTTATTTTTACACACCTAATGTCACTGACAATGAGAAACATTATTGATAGAACACACGGCGTCGTTGGGGAATCACCGGTAAATATATTATATTGATTGTCGTTCAACACGAATGATAGATGGCAATAGTAAACTTGTACTTCTGCTAGTGTAGCGTTTCGTTTTTCCAAGTAAAAATATTATTATTCAAGTAAATTAACGAAAGGAACGGTCAAGTAAATTAATGAAAGGACGAGGCGGGATAACTGACTAGGTTATTCATTCGCACGAACTATACCCACCTACGTGTTTCCTTATAGTTAAATAAAATTTAATAAACAAAGCTCATACATAAGAAAATAATCACTAAATAACTTATGTGCAAAACATAACCCTAACTCACTACGGCCGAAACCGAACTTTCTGTAGTTTGCTAAACATAATATATGCAACAAAATATATGACACGGGCCTTAGAGTATAGATTCTGTACTCTAACGTCCCTAGCATATTTAAACTTTTTTTTAAAGTGTTGCACCAACTTCTTCCTCAAGAATTTTTTACGAGTTACAGTACACTTTATAAGAGTATAACATGTTTATTTGTGATTGTCACTCACAGAGAACATGAAAAAAATATATATTCTTTATTTATTTTTTGTACTTAAAAAAATATTTTTAAAATCTAAAACAAGTACATTTTAATACAGTATTTGAAGTTATATAAAAAGCCTTGCGTTGGTTTTACTTCTCTTAAATATATATATATATATTTAAATAATAGTTATGCGCAAGGTTTGTTTTTCCCATATTTCAAGGACCAAGCGGAATGCGGCCGCGAAACATACCTACATAAATGTTGTTTGTACATCAAGTCGATATTAAAACAATGTTTCTGTATAGCTTTCCATTTGGGGGCCGATTCGTCACACTTATCAGATTAAACCATTTCTTCACAATCATTCCAATACTTTGGTCACCTTCACTTCATCAGCATAGTTGTAGCTTTTTTTAAAAAAAGTTGCCTATGGTCTCCCCAGGTTTTAAAATATCTACATATAAAATTTCATCACAATTGATCTAGAGATTCGGCCGTGGACGCGTAACAGAGAGACATACAAAAATACTTTAGTATTTATAATATTAGTAAGGATTACGACGATTGCCTTATGCGAGAACACGTCAAATAGACTGAAGAGAGTATCAAGGAATGGGGGCAGGTTTTAGACACTTACTTTACTAACAATAGAAAAACTAAAGCAAACTTTAAAATTTTATTAAGAGTTGGTCTTTTTAAAATTTATACTTTGTTGAAAGCAGCTATATCAACACTTTGGACCTGAAAATAAAATTAAAGCTTTACTAAATAACTATGTTCATATCAGTTAAATTCATGACATTGAATGTACATATAAATATTAGGAAGTTTAAGGTGAATTAAAAGTCATTAGCTCAAATGTCGTGTGGAACAACAAACAGCTGTATGCATCAAGGTGAGCTCACATGGGTAATGATTTAAGCCACTAGTCCAGCAACAGTAATGGATCAATCTGGAGAAATTCAATATGGCCAATGTTTCGCCTGAATTGTAGTTAATCAAATGGTGCTGGGTTGGATTACCCAGACAAAGTATTGTTAGATTTTTCTAACTTGAAATCGCCAGTGGCAGCATGGAGTCTGAATTTGTGAATGGCAATGGGCTCATCCATTATTCCATGGTGGGACTTTTAACTTGTGAGTCAAGACAATACAGACTTTGGGGAATAAAGTTGTGAGGTTGTTTCAGCAGTGTTGCTTTTTATTGCACCATCATATTTAACCATATCTGTTCAAAATGACTGATATGGATTTCCGAATATTCATTCAGTTGGGAAGTTTTAGTTAATTTTCTGCCTATTTCGTACATTTATATCTCGTTTTTACATTGAGGTATAGATTGGAAATAATAGGGGCTAATTTATTTTTAAGAAAATTGAAATAACTCTGAGACATTCAGTGGAGTTTTCTAACAAGTAATTGTCCATATCACCACCTAATACCATTCAGTTTTAAGAGATTTAAAAAGGAGGAGATACTCAATTCGCATGTATTATTCTGTAGATGCGGTTTCACCCAAATTTGTTCTCATATATTTTTTTTGTTTGCACCTGATGATAATGAAAGCATTACAGGGCACTGGCAGTAAAACCTCATCCATGGTCAGTGGATGCTGTCCAACCGAATTATAGTGTATGAATAAGTTTCCTAGTTGCTTCTATATTGATTCACCAACTCTCAAGTCCCCTAATAGAAAGGCAGATGTATGGAGCAACATAGCTGTATACACACATAACAGTAAAATGCTTCATGCCACCACACAGACGTAATTCACTAATATCATCTAAAGTTAATCAATTTTAATTGACCGAATAAGGGCATCTCGGTAGAGCACAGACACCAATCTTAAAAAGAGGATTGAGTTTATTGGTAAAGGATCTATACTGTTCATTACCATTAATATTATGTCAAATCTACTTACAAAATCTTCTAGTTTCTCTATTTCTTCAGTTAGCCAATCCACAGAGACTTTGTCATCTTCTACAACACATGAAATTTGTAGTTTGTGAATGCCAAAAGCGAGTGGTACTAGCTTAGCTGCTCCCCACAAGAGGCCATCTGTACTTATGGTCCTTACAGACTGTTCCATGGCTTTCATGTCGGTTTCATCATCCCATGGCTTCACATCTAATATTATATTAGACTTGGCTATGAGAACTGGTTCTGAAAGGGAAAATACTAGTTATTAAAAATATATAAATATGTAATTTAATTATATTGTTAGTACAAAAGTACAAAGTTTCATTATTTACTTTAATAGTAAAATATTCAATTTAGTTACAAATGCATCTTTGAGAGTAGGTTTACAGGCGCAAGTTTAAACCAATGTTTGTTTGGTTTCATGTTTGCCCCAAATTTTTATTTAATACCCACATACTTTTTGCTTTCTTTGCATTATATGCAGCAAGGCGTTCTTCTCTTATTCTAGCTGCTTCTGCAGTTTCTTCTTCATCATCTGATCCAAACAAATCTACTCCATCATCTGAGTCTTGAGGTTCATTTTCAACCTTAAAGCATAAATTTCTCATGTAAACAGTTCTTATCTTATGATTTATGAAATAAAGTTTAGGGTCAAACCAGGTCTGTCCCTGTACTTCAGGACAAGAATACACACTACAGTACCTCCTGCCTGTCCTAAGAGAGGACAAAAATGAGACTTTTGCTTGCTACGGAATGCTACAAATTAAACTTTTCATCTTATAGTGGCAGTTTTAAAAATTTTACATGGTTTTCTTAATGGTATGTTAACTAGTCCAACTTTTTGACCTGCTGAAGTCTTGGACCATATTGTTCAGGATCAAAGATCTGTCTAAAAGATCTCATTGTAAGTATTGTAGTACATGTTTTGTTTTAATACATTGTCAAGTTATTTGTGGTAATGTAGTATGTAATGTAATGCCCAGCGATGTTAATGAGTGACAGAGATCTGTTAGTCTATAGACGAATACTTTATTTTGTGCACAGAAAACATTCTTTTACATTTATACTATTGTGGGAAATTAACCCACCTTACTTCACAGTTCTTACCTTGGGTAAATTGGGTTTGGGAGGATTTGTACTTTGTTTTGAACTGCCACATTCTAATGAAGAAACTCTGATTTGCAAGTTCAACACCAAGTCACGCAAATCTGCAATGACTTTTTTAAATTCTGCATTTTCTTTTTCTAGCTTGTTCAATTTATTCATTACTTCATTGTTAGGTACTCCAGCCAGTGTAGCGACACTATCCATCTAGGAAAAAAACCGGTATTAAGGTCTAGCCACATAAAGTTGTGTTGTGTCATAGAGTATAGGTATATTCTATGAGGAAAGAAAAGAATTTTGATAAATAATATTATTAATACTATGTGCAAAATTGTTCTACTAATGTATGACTAATCAAATATAAGTACTTAATATAATAGCAGTCAAAATTTGCTGGTAAAGACTGTTTAGACAGATAATCATGTGATGACAATAGATGTGTTTCATGAGCAAGCATGAACACGGCATTGCACTTACACATTCAAGAGACGTTTTTATCAGTTGTCTGGCTTTAGCCACTTCACTGGCTAGGGAGGACACTGGACCACATGTTCCCTAGAAGATAGAGAAGAATGTGCTAAATAGGTATTAGGATCAATATTGTTTGAATAGTAGACCTGTATGTGAAAAGGCCTTCATAATAATAACATAACATAACATCACGCCTGTAATCCCCGAAGGGGTAGGCAGAGGAGTGTAGTACACACCTATGATCCCACCAGTTACGTTTAATTCCCATGTAACAGGTGGTAAGCCTATTGCCACACACCAGGCACAATCCAGACTCCAGAGTCACTACTACAAATTCTAAATTAGAAAATTTCAATAATTCTCAACCGGGGATTTGAACCCAGGAGCTCTCCATCGGCAGTCACGCATGGTACCACTCGACTAACGAGGCAGTCAATAATAAGTCATAATAATAATATACCTTGGTAATACTTACTTTAGATAAAGACTCATAGTAGTTTTTCTCAGCATCATTATAGACGGTCTTGTCTAGCCAAACTTTTTCATGGATTAAAACAGACATTTCCGAAACTGAAAAAATCGAACTATAATTAATTATATAACAAAAAGCGATTCCTACGGTTGGTTTACACAGGTTTTATCAACACAGAGAATATAGACGTAACTGTCGCCCTTTGGTACTAAAATAGAAACGAATGTGTCTTATCTTTCAAACTGCGACGAGGTGAAACTGTTCAAATCAAAGAATTTTGTTTTGGCGCCACATTTTGAGCACAAGAGAAGTACCTCTATGAATTGGATTAATATTTCAGTTCAGTTTCAAAGCCCTCGCTGTACCAAATAGTTTAGGTTATCAACAAAGTTACGGATTTTAACAGATGTAATTACAAAAGTTTCCCAAGTTAAAGGTAGGCGCAGTTTATAATAACCATAAACCTTTCTGTTGGTTGTGGAAAGTTTTTGAACTTAATTCAAACAATATTTCTCGTATGGTAAAATATATGAATATGCATTTGTCAAAGTTACAAAACTTACTTTTCAAACACCACGTATACGCTCGTTGACAGTTGGCAATTAAAAGAGAAGCGAGAATTTCGAAACGGATGAAATTAACGAAAGTCGGGTAGCGCCGGCAGTGTCATGTCAGCACAACACAGATGTTAAAACTGTGGCCACAGTATAAAAATTATAATATATATGTGCTAAAATTAAATTGTTACTGAAAATTTAGGACTATATTGTGATTCATAAAAAAAATATTTTATTTACTATTTTTAAAATGCTAACATATGTGGTCTGTTAGTAAACAGGTTAAAGTTTTGTCAGAAATTTTAATTACAATGCTGAGAGTAAAAATTATTTTTTCTCTGAGATCAGTATTTTTATAATAATTTCTATTTTGAATAACTTATTCACAGTTACATGACCGTAAATTGTTGCGTATTCTCTATTTAATAAAAAAATCATATGTTTTATATTTTTTAACACTTAAATTGAAACATCTCAGGGGAAAATTAAGGACCAGGTTTAAAACTATGTAGGTAAGAGCACATAATATAATTTGCTTTGCCTTAGAATTTGCTGAAGATCACGAAACTTTAGTGAGCCCATATTCTTGTAACTCATAATATATTATATGTATCTGTCATGTGATTTATCATTACGAGTAGGTACTGAAATCAAGGAGGCATTAATGCGAAATAGTATGACATTAATAATTATTTGATTGCCCCATCATGAAAACTAATACATGAAAGTATACCGATCAAACTCATACATAATCATCTTTATAGGCTCGATCTCTCTGCACATGGTTTAATTTTATTTCCTAACAAGCTATTGCCCGCAACTTCGTTCTCATGGACTCCAACCTGATAGCACCTGACAGACCAACACCCAGTCTGAGCTGAATTTTATTTTATGTACTCTGCCATAATTATGTGAGCTCGATGCTTACATTAGTTATGTCTATATTTCCGAAACTACCCATTTGTTATTTTTAAATCTGAATAAGTGCTTAAGCTCAAGCAATATTTATATTCTAGGTAATTACGTTCGGTTAATCTTATCTCGGAGCAGCTGAAAACGTTCGAAAGAATGCATTGTCATTAATTAAAACGTAAATGCGCAGAGGATGCAGAAGTGGTAGGATTTTTTCAGCCAAATACATATGAATTTCGATATTAATGGTGAAATACTGGAAGTTATGTCCAAGAACGAAACAACAAAAAGAAAAGGAATGAAAAAGTACTTTCTGTGTGTAAGGAATGATCCATCTCTAAGGATCTATCTATAAGGCTACTCTTCAAAATTCTACGTTGGGGCGGCACGGTTTAACTAGCGATGCGAGTTGAGTTAGAAGGGCAATAGTAAAGACCTTGACTTTTATGTGTGATACGATTATGTCTCGCAAGTTGTTCTGTTTTTGAGTATAAAAAAATTATGTAAATGAATTTATTTGAAGAAAAGCAAATCCATTTATTTGATAATGTTGCCAGAATTACCACCATTCGAAATATCTTTATTTGCTAATCCCCAGCACCCACTCTCTTGATATTTTAAAAGAGTGCCACTGACTTCAGGCCTAATAACAGTTGTACATTACGTTGTCCTAAATTAGAGCTGTAAAGACAGAAAACACGCAATAAATTTTTGCTTTTCAGTGGATTTTTGGTTAAAAAAAAGAAAATTTTTGTTGTTTACCTTTTAGTATGTTTATTGATTGAAAACAATTTTTTAAGCCGGTTTTTTATGTTAATTTTTTATATGATGAACATTTTCTTACAGATAGAATACTAAATTATTTATAAACTTCTAGCCTATAAAAATCTTCATGCTTTATTATTTATAAGTATTTTTTCGTTAATAAGTACATTACAAAGTTCTGAGGCAACAAACCTATAAAAATATATAAATGACCTGTAAACCTCCCCTTTTTTTGAAGTCGTTTAGAAATATAAAAGCGTCGTCCACGCCGTCCCCAGTTACAGATATATGAAAAAGCCTTTTCACGTTTACATGGCGCTAAGCTTTTAAATGTGCATATGTTCTTGTTTACATTCATTGTCCAAGGCGTTTTTCCGTCGCTTCGAACACAGCAACCTGTCGGTGTCGTCGTACTTTGTAATATTCATGTTAATGATCTTGAGTTGTTTCTATATAGCTCTAGTATGTTCTCGGTATAAATTGACAAAATCTACATGTACAGTCTACTCTAAGAGCGCCTAGTAGCACGATCGACATTGGAGTGCAACTTTGTGCAAACGTGCCCTAATATTTCGATCTGCGCAGATATATCAATGGTAATGAAATCCCTGAGATAAGGACAAACAAAATGGGGAATTCTCTGGATGTATGTAGGTACACAAAATATACGGC
The DNA here is from genome assembly GCA_018245755.1 of Parelbella macleannani. Lineage (NCBI taxonomy): Eukaryota > Metazoa > Arthropoda > Insecta > Lepidoptera > Hesperiidae > Parelbella > Parelbella macleannani. The sequence goes on from DWEE01002539.1 coordinate 11,238, forward strand.
AGCAGTCGAAAGTATTGCAGTGCTACGGCGTAGCTTAGCCCCCCGTGCTCGCGGCCCGAGCCGTGCAGTGCATGCTGTCGGTCTATATTGTGGTGCAGCGGCTGTCGTGTACACTTAGGTTGCCTTATTAAGGTCGTGCAAATGAGAAGAATATCACTATTATATCATCACGTAAGGGCAAAGTAAGCAAAGCAAAAAAGCAGTGGTAGCCTAGTGGTTAAGAAT
>DWEE01002540.1:0-11462 GCA_018245755.1 Parelbella macleannani
TGCGCTTGCAACCACTCAACCACCGAGGCAGTCAGTTTATTTCGTAAGTTTTTAAATTTATTTAATCAACCACCTCCTTTGGACTTTACAAATTTTCCAGCGTCCCTCGTTAATGCTTACTATAAGTAGAAATATTGATTCAGTATTCTAAACGTGCCATGTCCCATTTCTGAATTCGGACACATTTGCTATGTAATAATATGAGCTTGGCCAATTTTTATTTAACTTAATCCACGAATACTTCCAACGCCCCGAAAAGGGTGTTATCGCCAAGTATAAAAATGACTATTTCATATTAATCAATGTTATAACATTTTCATAACAAAAATGTCAATATTTTTTCAGGTGGAAGATGCAGTAGAAGAAGAAGAAGAGAAAGTTATTGAAAAGAAACCACCGAAAATTAAAAAGCCTTTCTCAAAGGTACATAAGAATACATTTTTACTTACACTCCAGAACATTGAATTTTACCGATATCAATATCTATGATGACATAAGCATTTATAGTTCGTTTTAGTAAGTGTAGTTTAATTTTATACGTCTGACAATGACTACCGATTTCATCTAGCCATGAAGATTCGGGGGGTATTTAAGTAGACTCGTTATAAGAAATGCCAAAATACCTAGTCTTTAAAATAAGGGTTGCAGTGGCTGAACATCGATTCTAAATATTATTCTGGACAATATTACACTATTTTAACATTGCTGACGATCGATCATCTCACACATATGATCCTACGTTTCTGTTTCCGTAAGGATTTGCTCGTACGTCTTTTTATCTTTATTGGCATTTCAACTGTTACTTTGTTTAATTAAAATTAGAGCTACGGTTAAAATAAAGTAGGATAAAGGATATTTCCAGAAATCTTTTAGCAATTCTAATTCTCTTAATTTTCTTGAAATACTTTTAGGATCAACACAAAGGGAGAAATTGCAATTAAAAATTAAGCCCCATTTAAATAATGAATCATTGAGTAAAATTATGGTCTCCGAGAATTCCGGGCTTTCCGTTCAATAAGAAATTGTACCGAGTGAATTGTTTCAGTAATTGAAATTAAAAGCGATTTGTAACTATGTACATATATGTATGTATTTTATAGCTTTTGAAATTAGTATCTTAATGTAAAGACATACTTTTTATACGACATATATGTATGTTTTTGGTGGTCTCATAGTAATTTTTCCTCCCAAATTCAAGGAAGAACAATGGGTATATTGTCGCACAAAAAATAAGTGAACCCCGTCGGGAATTGAACACGACCTCGACGTAGGAGCACTGTCACTACACCCACAACACTCATCCGTCAAAAAAGTATACGTACATTTTCTTATTGGAGATAGATAATATAATATGTAGATATATACATAAGTTGCTTTTCTATTTAATTAAAGGAATAATTTTCTATTTGGTTTTTAATGTGTTTCTACATACATATGTCTATACTAATGCCTTATTACAGTGCGTCAAAATGATTCCTAGTATGTTTTAAAAAACACAGCATTTGAACTTAACATTTACTATTTATCTAGTTTTCACTAAATATACATGTATATAAAATTATTTCACAAAGAACTGTAGTTTTAAAACCAAACTGTCGTTTGTTTCCGCTCCAAAGTTGTAAAGTCCGTGTGTAAATTGTGAAAAATCTAAGCCGTTTACTTTTGTTTACAGCGTTCCCTGTGGGGCTTGCAGTGGCCGTGGAAATGCAAGCGAAAGATAATATGGAAAGAATCTAATTGTTATTTGGTGCCCAGCAAGTTCGAGGAGAAACACAAGTAAATTTATCAATAACACACGTAATAAATCAAGTTGAACTCTAAGATTATAAACATTACGTTTCAAATTCCAGAGATCATCTGAGGCCCGAAGTGAAACAAGACGACTATATTGTTCTCGACAGCATTTATAAGGGGAAGACAACCCGAACTGTAGTGGAAGGAAACGCAAATAATGGCGTCGATGAAAATTCAGAACACGATAATGAAGAAATAGAATCAAATGGTTCCATAAATAATGACAATAACCGGCAAGGTAACGGCGAGGGTCACGAAAATGATGCTTATTACGACAAATTTGAAAATGGAGACATTCCTGGAGTGAGCAAACCGGAGAAACTAGTCACGAATGGAAGATAATTTGAAATTAATTTTACTGTTCATTTGGAATAGGAGTAAATTTTAAGTCATAGTATTTATTTTTTTGTGATATATGCACGAGCTTATGATCCGTGGATTACTACAACATAATATTATGTTTCTAATTACTGTGTTGCAACTTTATCTTGTTCGTGACGTATAAACACAATAAAATTTGTAATAATATAATAAATATGTGAGTAATTTTCTATATCCGTCTATTCTTTATTTTCATTCATCCGTTGATATTATTTAGCTAATAATATGCTTACATATATACTTTATTTAGTCGTAGGAAAAAGTTTCGAAAACGAATCATGTAAGAGAAACAATTCAAAGTTCTTACGTTCAAACACTATAAAATATGAAAAGCAGATAGCAAAAAGGAAATTTGTACGTAATGCATTTTTATGACTATGAAAGTACCGGAATACTCTTTTTAATAAGAAAACTTTGGAAATAGGAGCATATGAGAACAAAGTAACAAGTATTGCAAACAATTTATGGCTCATTTCATTTCCCAGATGTTTTTTTTACTCCAAAAGGCTATTTCATTATTATACTATATTAAAATAATGTTCTCATTCTTTTATGGCTGCTAACTTAAAAGTTTCTACCGGTATTATATTTATTAAGGGAAGTAATCATTCTTTATTTATAACAGTATCGGAAGTATGAATGCGATAGAAAAATCTCGTTATACCTACAATTTTAATATCTTCCGATACAGCTTTCTCTTAACAAATGGCAGAAGGTGCCGAGAAATATTATGAGGTGAATGAGTCATGAGACTACGATTATTAATTAACTCAGTCTAATTATCGAGCCTCGTGAAATTTGTACTATGAGCAATTTGAAGCCTAAACAGTTAAAGCTAATTGCACATTTATATCTTATCACACCTAAGCTTAATAAGTTTTATTTTGAATGAATTTATAATGAGTGAATGGAGTAAATAAACGGAGAAGAATAACGTTAGGACTGTAAGAATAGAAAAATATTATTTTGCACTCAGTTCTCTGTCTGCCCCACAAGGACCTTGATGTTAATATATACGTATGTATTAATAATAAATTTACGCTTTCGTTATTTTAGCGTATGTATGTAGCCGCTAGTACATGGCATAATTATTTCAGTAGTCTACTTAAATATATGGACTTAATAAGAAATCAAATATGAGAAAATTTTCAATTACTTTCATATACGAGTGTTATACTTAACCCGTTTTCGGAGCGTGACAATTTTGATATTTTGGTGATAGAGTTAGTCTATCAGAGATACTGCCTTTTAATAGCCCAGGTGCGCCATATGACTGTCTCCTTAGTCATTAGAAAGCAAGTTTTGAAGGGGCGTTGCTTTGAAACACTCCTGTCACGGACCCCCTATACATCAGTAATAGTTACATAGTAATTTTTAAGTTTAAAAATTTACTTATATTATAAAATGACCGATAGTACTAAAGAGCGAACATCGTTAATATAATTTCATCACACATATAACAGCTTATTGTGATGCCCATTTATTATCATTTAAACTGTGTACGAAGTAAATACTCGTATAAATACACCAAGTATTTGTTTGTTCAAATATTCGAATGTAAATATGTAGTATTGTGACGTTATTTTAATTGACTCGTTAATGATAACTGTTTCTAAGTAGTAATCTGCCATGGAAACTATTGAGCCGAATGTACCATTATTTGTGAAGTACAAAAATACTATACAGTATATAATTTTTAGATGTTTGAATTATATGAGTTTCTGTTATGGTGTTTTTCAGTTTAAAAAGAGATATTTCAGTTTAACTTTGTTTTAATTAGTTAGTTTAACTTGGTATTTTTTAAAGTGAGCGATGGTTGTCAGGGGATTGTTAGTTGATAGATGCTTAACGTTTTCAATAGCAACTGGACAGCTTATCGAGAATAATTGAACAGAACGGACGAGAAAGTAATGACGCAGGTTTTTGATCCGCAACAGATCTATAGCCGTGTTGATGTTAGGAATATTCATGGATGATATCACAACGTACGTGATGTGCTGACGTAATGATAACGCACAGTATCGTAGCAGTAGTCCAGGAAGACCAGGAAAGGTAAGACCAGGAAAAAAGCGAAATTTATACAATAATATATATGTAGATAAAGAAGCATAGAAATGTCTAGAAGTAAGATACGTGATAAATTACTAGTGAAATAATTTGCCTTACGAACTAAGTTAAACAAAGTTTTGGTCGAATAGTCAAAGCTACGTCTTTTGACAGGGAACTTATTTGTGGCTCTACCGATGTTGCGATGATAGTTGCTTAATATCAAATGTGTAGCTTATTTTTTTCACTACTTTGGTCTACTTCCTTGAAACAGATATTAATATTTCAATGACAATGGTAAAATCGATGTCATTGTACACCTCTTCAATTAGTACACTGCCTCAGACTCATTTGGCTGCTGGACACAAGCCTCTTTGCGTATATCTTCACTCCACCTAGCTGGAGGGCGTCCTACGCTACGTATATATATGTATACGTATATTGTCATTTTTCAGTTTGTTATCAAAATACATTTTATGTATTTTCATAATTTCTTTCCCTTTGTTGTTCCTTTGCCGGACACAATTCTCCTTTCAGCAAAGTAGAATCAAGGTTATAAATTAGTACGCTGATCACGTACGGATCAAAAGACTCCACACGCCCAAGATAATTTTCAGGCGATAAAGTTTTCTGTGAAGAGATAGAGGTTTTCTAAGAGAACTTTCCTTCACACTACTTATGGCTAGTCAATGGCTCTTTAGTTTCAGAAACGTAGATATGTTTGTCAATTTAATTTTTTTCACTACTTGTATCGAAGGCTTCATATGTGTTTCCATAAGAGACATGACACAAATCTCGCAATGTCGTTGTTTCACAGTGACCACAACGCGTTTTGAGCTGTTTTTTCGCTCAATGAGCGTTTTGATTCTTTTGGGCGCAACATTTGTATTATTACGCTTGAAGTGTTTGGGATGTTTAAAGTGAAATTGTAGATTGCTATAAAAAACCACTTATCTTTATGGTAGAATAATTTACAATTAATTATATACTTGCTGCATTTCTATTTATGTTTTACTACAGACAGTACGCGTGGGACAGGTCCGGAACTTGTAGCTTTGACTAGCAATTAGTGAAAATGTTTTATGTTTATGAAACAGTGTGAGTTCATCAAAAATCAAAAAGATCAAGCGTTTCAAATTTGACTTGTTATTTTCCATTCTGACATATTAACGTGTGCAGGAATTGTAAGAGAGAATGGTTGCACATTGTACCTCGAGATTGTCTAGAATATTCCAAGCATACTCTAGTATGTTTCATATCTGAAGTTTTGTTACGTGCAATATTAAAGATGTGTTTACAATATTGTATAAAATCCCATCTGTTGCTGCTGTATGAAACCAATATTGCGACTGGAGATTTGAAGTTCATACACATTTATGCTATGGATCGAAATATGTTTAAAGATTCTTTTTGAATTCAATTCAATACTATTCTGAAGTATTGCGCTTTCTGATTCGCGCGTTATTTTTATTTTATTTGTGATTGAACGACTTGTTGAGTTATAATTTTTCTACAAATGTGGAAATGTGTAAAATCTATCGCAAAATTTGTTATCATTATTTATATTTGGCTATAATATTCTCAATTCCTGCAGTCCTATATGTAATAAATACCAAACCGAATTAAACCAACTTATTTTTGCTTACACTGTTGTAGGCACAGACTAAAAATAAGTATTTTAAGAAACCTGTTCTTTCCCTGGGCTTAAACTACTTTTCGTGTGACTTAATAGACAGACAAAGTCACTTTGGTATTTGTAATGTTATTATATACACACACACATTTTTTTATATTATTAAATGCGCAAATGATGATAAGGAAGTGCGCGGCTGTAGTAACGCAAAAAAATTCCTGAAAGTTTTCAACTTTTTCCATGGTTATTTAGTAATGCTGAAATTTTTATTTACAGACGATTAAAGAAATTCACTAATAAAATTGACAGACAGATTTTTATGCTACTTTTGTAAGACTATTCGACGTATTCATAATAACACACACTAACACTAAAGAGGCCATCAGTAAATAAAACAGCATTTAGGGTTAATGTCAGTGCGTCACCTTTTATATTTGCGTCCCTCCCAATATTTGCGTCGCGTCGGCCCGCGATTGCCGTGACGTTCTGTCGCGCTTAGTAATCTGTCTAGAAAACGAATATTAAATAACGCCTCTGTCGAATACTAGTTATCTGATGTTTAATGGTTAATGTTACCATAATTATCAGTAGGCTGTCTCTATCCATTGTTAGACCAAGGGCCGTTTTGGCCACAGTTCCCACGCTGCACATCCGTATCTAAAACTAATATTCTAAATATCTCAAATCTGCATGTAATTTAAAGAGGATCGCAATTTCACGTGATTTGTTAGGATAGTATACTTTAGAGGTCCCGGAAATGCTGATTTTTTTTTCTCACTGGTTATGTGACGCGCCGTCTTACGGCATTTTAACTTGACACCATCGTTACGAAGATCGTTGCACAATCCCTCCATCTACATATACAGGAAGAAAAGAAAATACTCAATGGACTTTGCCTACCTTGTAAATAATCTAATGTGGGGACATACATAATTATAATTATCATAATAGCACATACATCAGGAGCGCAGTCCATGAACAGATGATACTAGAAAATTTCGTATTCTACAACGTTATGAAACTTCAGCTTCGAAGTAGACTGACGTATATGATGTTTCAAACATAATGTTTCAACTAAACATCGAGTGTGTTTCGCAGTTGGGAATAATATTTGAAGAAAATTTTATTCCGATTCATTTGTAAAAATTCCGAGACGTGTTAACTCTCCAAAGTCTTGTCGAGAGAAAGTTTTACGAACGTTCTACTTACCCTTTCTTTCCATTTCCATGAATAAGACATTATAAAACATGAGCATAAGCTAAATTCTTTTGCAAAATTCGCTAGACTGAATAATACATTTCGCTGTGGACGTGAATTTACTTTGCCATGAGATAGCTCGTGTTTACCTAGACTCTTAAGTCCTTCACATCTTCTTGCTCTTCTTTATCTTCTTCAAAGGTTAACTGGCCTTGAAAAAGTTAGAGATTCTCCTTAATTAGAGCCGTTTATGCTTCTATATCTAAATTCTGAGGCAAAGCAGCAGTTGCGATGGTATTTCTTCACCTATATCAGTGTTCATCCAAATCGTTTTCTTAACTATGACAGTGTCATAATATGCAATGCATGAATTAACTTCAAATTAAAAAAATCAATTCGCTTTGGCACAGTTTCAGAGAATTGCTTAAAATGAACAACCTTGATTGAAAGTGTCGTAGTTAATATTTATACCGGCTAAAATGGTGTCCTTGCATTATTATCTCTTAATTCTATTTAATATTAGACTTTTGAAAGGACAGCTATTGATTTATATCGGTCCTCATTAAGACTTAACGATGTTATTTACAGATGGTCATGTCGTGGTGACCACTTAACGTAGGTGGAGCGATGTTGATCCCTCACCCTAAAAATACACATCGGCCAAATTCAATACCTCGAAGGTAGGTAAACAGAAAAACAAATTAACTTGCGCACGGACACCAGCCCAAAATAAATATTGTTTAATACGCAAATATTCGAACTTCGGCGTCGGATATCGAATATCGGCCATGTTTTGTATGACAATGACTAAAATTCAATGAACAAAACGTAATAATATAATGTATAACGTAACATCACGTCTTTAATCTCTGATGAAGTAGGCAGAGGAGTGCAGTAGGTATGTTCCCACGGTCGCCATTTAGGTTTACGTCCCACTATGGAATAAATGGTGAACTTATCGCCGTAAAACTAATCGCAAATGTAGATGCTCGGCAATTTCTGGAAATTCTAATTTGAAAAAATCCGATAATGTTTTGCTGCGTATGTCATAAAAAAGTAGTCCTTGCTAACGAAATTTCCATAATGATTTCTATATTGTGAACATTAGTAATAACTTTCAAATTGCTTTATCAAAAAATGCAAATTTATTCAATGCCATTCAATGTTCTATTTGCGTTATAACAACCACCGTCAAATTGTCGTTAAAAAAACGTGGCACTTAAAGCTTTCAAAAGCGAACAAATGCCGAAGTCACATAGTTAGTCAGCATTATCAATGATGGGGTTTTCGTGAGGGCATCGCCGCAAATACTCTATTGTTCCGGATGTCAGATAAATTATTCTGCATTATGTTTAATTAGGCATTCTATAAACGCTCTCGTTTAACTAATGCGTGTGATCAGTGGCGTGGGGACGATTAGCGGTTGAATCTGACTGTCCGTCAAACCAAATAGCCGGGTAAGTTTAACCGGCTATTTGATTTACTCAACCTATTCGGTCCGGTAAAAGATATTTAATCAAAGAGTACACTTTTAACCTTAACGTCATATCCGTATTTCCCAGAAAACGTAGGCGGAGGAGTTCCACGGAGCTGATGTCCTTTGTTAGTAAATTTGTTAAAATTGAGTCATATAAGATCAAAGGCAGCAATATCCACTGGTGGTCAAAATTCATTTATTAACGTCATTTAATTACTCTGTGAGCTTAGTTTCTGTAGAGAAAATACATTAGGTGAAATTACGGCAGTATGCCACAATAAAATCAATATTAAATATGTGTTTGCTTTCTTATCTTTCTCAATTATCTTTCTTTTTTGCACCTGCCTTTTAATTTTGAGTTGTGTTGAGTTGAACAGTTCAAGTATTTGTGCTTCTATAGCTACAGTAGCCAGTCGTCGTTCCGTTATAAAAAGGAAAAAAATAGATTGCCTCGACGAATCAAGTTTTTCGTTTAAAAACAAACTTTCAGATTCCGAATAACAGGTAACCTGCAAAAACATCTATTCTGAAAAAGCGAAGATAAGATTCGCAGCTAATTTAAAGTTTCCAATTTCCGAAAGCCGATATTCTCAACTTCCATGATTATTTTCTTTGACACAAAAGCCGGGACCCTAAATTTTAATGCTTTGCTTGTTGTCACGGTGTAGCCATTCCCATAGCTGACGAAGTCACATAATTGACTCTTCAATATGACGTCCCCACACAATAGAATATGGATAACAAAAAAGCAACGATTAAAATATGTACACTTTTAAGTCAAAAAGTTTTACGGAAAACGGTTTTAAGATGTTTACTTTAATTGTTAAATTTTTTAAGAGAACTTATGTTAATGGTATATTTTGTTGATGGGAAAAAGGGCTTTCTATTCTATTCTACTCTCAAAGGATGGAGGGTGATACATGTCATATCAGGAGGCCTCTTTTCACATGTAGTGTCAACAACGTCGACTTACGTATTCATGGGAGAAAAATTAAAACATGAAAACTGATTACAAAATGTTTTATATACAAGTATACTTATATCCCAAACCAAAAAAGTACGCACAAGATTACGTGTTTAAATGTTTTCATATAAGTTTTATTAGATGTTAGAATGACATGCCCGTTAGCTTGCTACTTTAACACCAAAGTCTCACCGTTAAAGAACCCACTATATTAAATATTAACACTTCATTAAAAGGAGTGCCGCAAATATTTTTACTCCGAATTTTCCTATCGGCTTACCGCAGTCGTACTTTTGGGGTGCGTAAAAAGTGTAAATGTATGAGCGCTCCGCATAACAATATTAGTCATATTGTCATAGAGAGTACTGGGTACGAAAATTATGTGATTTTAATTGACCACAGATTTCGTGTCTTCAAAAAGATTTAAAGCATTTTTATACTTCGCTGGGTATGGTTTAATAGTGTGCTGAATTATATGAAATCATCCAAAATAACCATAGCGTTATTTCTCATATAGGTTAAATTTATGAATTTTTAGCCTTTTTGTACGTAATGCTCAACACATGTGAATAAAAATCGCGAGAAATACAGTCAATAATAAAACCTTAATTGCCAAAACATAATCAAATGAAAGGACCCGCCAATTATTGCAACATATCTGTCACGGTCGTAACCTTATATTGACATTGTCTGGGTTGTGGACATCATAAAAATATGTATATACAATAACGAGTACGAAAATAAATATAACTCGCTATCTATACTTAGTCTTTCCCACGTTCAGCATATTTGTACGTATCTGTACGCAAACCCGTCTGATGACCAAAATGCCACATCATGAAGCGTCAGTTTTATCCAAGCTCATGAAAAACTTGTAGGTATAATTCGGGTGACACTTTCGGTGAGAATATTTGTTGTTTTATGACGGTGTAAAGTATACCAAAACAAAATTGCACTGTTTTCCATGTATAGAGTTAAACGATTGAGATGAAGGAATCGTTTTATACATACGTATCTACATATGTATAATACTTTAAAAACATAGCGACAAAATTCTTAAATTACTTATATGAATGTACTGATACACACAGTCTTATAAAAGGTAATGACTAGTTTTCAATTTTAGTCAAACATTGTTGTAGAATTGTATTGCTAGAAATTTATATAACAGGTAGTATTAACTTTATCGAATCGTATTTCTACCAGAACATATCTTGAATGCCTTAAGGTCTACGCATTTCGTAGCATGGCATCTGATCTCGTAGAATTTCGTAGCTGATTTGTATCCGTGTTGAATGCAGTAACGTTATGCAGGCGAATGCAAAATAAAATTTATACGATAGAAATAAAATTAAATAAATGTTTTATTTATTTATTGTTGACCTTCAGCTGGGTTACAAAAGAAGAACTTAATAATAATCATCATCATCATAATCAACCTATCTCAGTCAACTGCAAGTCATAGGCCTCCTTCAATGAGCGCCATCGCGCTCTGTCATCGGCTTGCCATATCCAGCTGCTGCCTGCAGCTTTCGCAGACCATCATACCACAGGGGCGCTATTGGTCTTGGCATTCGACCTAGTGGCATTCTCTAGTAGTCAACTGAGGTTGCTGGTCAATATATACGGCAGGCACAACAGTCATATTATGTGCTTGTAGCTTGAATTTAAGAGTGTTGGAACATTGCATTTTAATAACCATTGCTAACGCTCTTTTTCAAAATATTTTACTAGTAGGTACCGGGTTCTTTCTAGATTTAACAAAATATGACGTTAAACTTAGAAGGCTAAGACGCAGACGACACTTAGAGCCTAAGTACGGGAACGGCGGAGTGTTCATTTGTTACCTATAAATAAATAGTACATTTTGGTTCACCACTTAACGAAAACATGAAAAGGAACACTGAGTGCCTGAAAATTTTTCATTAGGCTCTCTAAGTAATTGAAGTCCCTATTCGTCATTTCTGTGT